>JAULSY010000032.1:0-265539 GCA_030512305.1 Cercophora samala | reverse complement strand
ATAACCGTAAATAAATATTATTTTTTATAGTAATTACCGTTATAAATAGTATTTATTAATATAATCGTTTTATACTTCTTTAATAATTTAATATATTAATATTATATAAATATAAATATATAAGTATTTAAACTATAGTAACGTTATTTATTTAAATATTTAATTAAATATTAAATAGTTATTATTATTTTTTTATTAAAGTAATTAACAATTAAAGTATAGGATTTAATAAACTTAGCGTTTAGCTTTTTAAAACCTAAAGACTTTATTAAATTAATAATCTCTTATATAGTAACCTGTTTCTCTTTTATAAATTTAAACCGCTTTTATTTAAGCCCGGCATTACTATAGCTTTATAAAGTCTAAAAGACGTTTATTAAATTAATACTAGAAATAAAGAGGGCGGTAATATACCGTTTAAAGGTATTAAAATATTATAAAACCTTTAAATCTTTAAAAGTATAATTATAAGTATAATTTTTAATAACTTTAAATTAATTAAGCGTACCTTTAAGTTTAAATATCGAAATCCTATTAAGGTAAAGTTTAATAGGCGTTATTTAAAGAATATCGGGGATTATTTTAAAGGTATAAGATATATTAGTAAACTTATTATTATTACTTTTTTAAAGCCGCTCCTTTATCGCTTTAATATTTTAACGTACCCGGTATAATTTATATCTCCTAAAAAATAATACGTTAAGTTTTAACTTTTTAACTTTTTAATTTATTATATATCGATATTTTATATGTTTATTTAAGCCGGTAATATTACTATTTACCTTTACTATCCTTTTACTATTTAAAAAGTAAAAATAATAAACTTAAAGTTACTTCTAATTAAAATCCTCTTATATATATTTAAAACCTATTAAATAATACTACTTTTTATAAATATCTTAAATATTATTAAGAATAATAAAACCTTTATTAACTACTTTTAAATTTAATATAAATAAGGTAATTTTATTCCGGCGTTTTTACTTATATAGGATACTATCCCAGGCTTACTTTATACTATAGCTTTTTATAATATTATCGGTATCGTTAAACTTATTAAATAAATTCGATTTAAAGTTAATAATATAAATTAAATTAGGACTTAAGTTTTAGCTTTTATCGGAGTTATCTAATATAGTAAAGTAATAACTATAGTTTAATATCGACGGCGTTTTTAAATTAAACGTAACCGGTATTATTATAGAAACGTAATAGTTATATAGTAAGGAAAAGTTAATTAGGTTCTATTATTAACTATAAATAATTATTATTTTATTTATAGGTATATAACTTACTCCGAATAATTAATACTATTAATAACATAATTAGGACTATAGTAATATCGTAATTACCGTTAAATAATTACTTTAAAATTATATTTAAAAAAGACGATATTAAATTATATAGAATCGGTAGGTTAGCCGGGACTGTAATAGTATTGTAGTTATCGTTAAATAATTACTTTAAAACTATATTTAAAAAAGATAATATTAGACTATATAAAATTAATAGGTTAATCGGGACCGGGGCGGTATTATAAAGTAAGAGTAATAGTATTATTAAAGTTAAGGGAGGTTATTAATTAAAAGATACGTTAATTAAATTAATCCTTATAATTTTAAATAATAATTATTAAGCTTATTTATCGGTAATATTTATTAAATAACTTATAATTAAACCTTTAATATTAATTTTTTTAATTAAACGTATTAAACTAATTTTTAAAGGTCTATATAAGAAGCTTATAATTACTTAGAAATAAGTTTTATTAAGGACGGTTTAAATTTATAATAGTACCGCTATAGTACCGCGGTAAAAAAATAATTAATAAATCTAAATATATATAAATAATAAAAGTCTTATTTATTAAAAAAGTTAATTATATAAAGTACCCCGTTAAGATTAAAATTTAATAAAGGTTAGTATTATAAAGTTTAATAATAAAGAATAATTATTTTTTAAGGTCTTTTCGAGGTTACGTTTAATCGGGATAATACCGTTACGGCTTAAGCCGGTATTTAATATATAAGGATATTATAAACATAATATATTAGGGCTTAATTAACGGCGCGTAGTAAGTTTAGCCTGGGGAAATTACGGCTATACTTTAATGCCGCTCTCGAAATTATTAGAGGGCGGTAAAAATCAAGCGCGAGTTTAGGCCTATGACTTTAGGACTTCGAGGGCCTGTAAGTCACTGTGGGTCGAAGTCCCCCAGCTAGCTTTGCTGCTAGCCCCCCCCGGTTGGGCACCTGGATAACGAACACTGCAATACGGCTGCAGTGGTGTGGTCCCTGATGGTCGCAACGGTCAGGCTGCTGCTGGTATGTACAGTATATACTGTTGCTATGTATGTAGTACGGCTGATCTTGTATAGCAAATGAGGACAGATGCGGTGATGTTGTGTTGATGTGGGTGGCTCAAAAACACCAATCCCTCTTGACGTTGTGACTGGAACCAGGGGAAATGACAAGCGCCATGATAAGATTTTCTCTCGGTGGGGTGGCTTCTGAGGGCATTTCTCTCGCTGGGTTCAGGCCCTTTGACTGACCAGGGATGGCTCTCAGCTGTTGAACCATTCAGACCTCCAACACAGCTACCCAGATTCTGGAGTTGAGAGTCTGGACGGCAGCAAGCAGGACCGGACAATCGGAGAAAGCCATGGACACCGCTGGGCTGAAGTGTCGCCAGCATGTTGATGTGGAAATTTTGTCTCGCCAAGATTGCTCTGCAAAGAAGTTCAACAGGCCCAGGGACGGTCCAGGCTTCCTTCCGCTGCCCCTCGGCGCATGGGGTTTGGGAATTGCTGGGAACCGGGCCCCGTGGTCAAGCCATCGGCCATCACCAAGTCATTCCAGGCAGGGAGCGCGCCGGTGACGGTCTCGGCTAACCAACAAGCAAGTCAAGTCAATGCACACCACACAACGTCGTCTTCTGTGTCACCAGCCAACTCGGCAACTCGGTGGTCTGCGGCATCAGATCAGGCGGGATACGAGGACGGTGCGGTACGGAGCGTTGATGGTGTTTTGTTCTGTCAGCCCGGTTCAATAAATGCCGGTCCGATGACGCTCGCCAGCAATCTGAAGCTTGAATCTGGAATCTCGAATCTGGAATCTGGAATCATCAAAATGAGAGTCCAGTCCGAGTTCACACGTGTTGGTCCACTCGCAGATCCATCAGAAAGGTCCAGCTATTCGGGACTATCGAACTGGACCCCTGCCCGCTGGTACCGGCTGGTGATCAATGATCATTGTTGATGGAGGCGATCGTCCGGTTCTTCCTGTTGCTCTGTTTCCCCTTTGAGCCGCTGAGCCAGGGGCATGATAACTTTATTTCAGTGACCTGCCTCGTTTGATTGGGCAGGCGGCACGGACGCTCTTCGGATTCAGGTACCTGTTTGACGACGTTCAGCAGACAGTCATGCCATTCTCACCGCTCAGCGTTGCGGCGATTCGCTGACGCTGAGTAGTGTAGACGCTCGCATCTCGCCCTTCGCTCTTCTGACTGGAATAAGCCAGATGCATTTTATCGGTTTTGGGTAAGCGGTTGAAGGGCTATTGTCCGAGCTGCAGCTGAGGACCATCAACAAATGACAAAGAGGCATGGGCTCCATCACTCACTGCCACCGGCGGGCCCCACCCCCTACCCACTCCGCGGTCAGCCCTGCAATCATCAAGCCATCAGTGGGCCATCCACAGCCGGCCTGCCGACTGTGCCGTCTCTGATCTGAGCACTCCGACTCTACAGTACCGTACCAAACCAAACACCGGAATTCTCTGGGTTTTCTCCCGACAGCCCTCACGTCTCACAAACGACGTAGCCATACCAAGAATCCAAGATCGCCAAGCACTTCTCCGGAATGGAAGCAGCCGATATTGTTATCAGCCTGTCTTCCCCACGGGGCTGTAAAGCCAGGAGACTGCAAGACATTGTCTCAAAAGAGGGTGTGTGGTGAGTGGGGGTTTGATGTTGAACTCGACCGTGATATCGTCAGGCCTCGGGCTCGGCCACCTGGCTATTCGAGATATTCGAATTCTCGCCAAGTTGATTCAAGTCCGACATTGACCTGCAATCAGAAAACACAAGTCCCTGATAGACATCGCCGTACAGCAACCAACAAAGCACGACTCATGCAGGCTCCTGCAGAGTTCATTATTGATCCAGTCACCACAGCAATATCGATTCAACTCAAGACTGACTCCGGTCTCTTGTTGCTTCTTGGAGATATCTTCGGCCTTCAGTTCACATTCGTCCTATTTTTGGCTACCATGCGCTGGTCTCGGATACTGACGATAGTACGTAACGATAGCGGAGCCAAGTGGACGTCAACAAAGTCTCGGCCAATGTTCTGCGGAGAATTCTCTTTCGAACTCCATACCTCCTTGGTAGCTACCCGGTGAGAGTGAGTCGAGAGGTGCTACGGGGTACAGCATCATAATCCGATGCTGGCTTTCGGGCCTGGATAGTAACACGAGTCTTGCGGTCAGCAAAAGACATACAAACTGGGCGAGCCCGGATGGCCATCCGCTCAAGGTCGCATTGCCATATCAACACTATCAGCATTTTGCAAGAGCTTCAACAGCTGTGATTTTTACCACTCATATCTCGAGATCACTATCGGCGTATCGCACTTTCGATTTCCCATGTCGCCCCCAATATGCAACCCCCCAACGTGTACATACACACTAATACACTACAGCCCCTGTCGATTCATCTTAAAGCAGCAAGCCACCGTGGCGGACCCCAGGAGCTTGAGGAAATCCCACAAAAATACCTGGCGCACCCCTCATGGCTCGTATCCAGCTGCAAACCAACTCATCAACACTCCAGTCACACATAAGCCGAGCTTCTTGGGCTTCATGTCTTGCAACCCAACTCATCCACTTCCTCTCTTCTTTTGCAACTATGGATTAGTGGCAAATGCCACTAGGCCCCGGCAGAAGAAAGAAGCCGTTGCAAATTACCAAGGTCGGTGGCTGACACTGAGACAGGTTCGCAGTCTGGCCCCCATCTGAACAGACCTTCGGTAACCGCTTCACCAAAAGGAGACCCCCGGCGAGGCGCTACCGGGGTAGGTGACACGAGACTCACAGCAAGACATTCCAATGACGAGTTTGAGCAACCGAAGAGTCTTTCGAATCTTCCGGAGGCCAACCGCTACGGATAGTCCTTGCTTGACAACGTCTCGTCGTCAAATTCTCTGTGTGTCTGAACAAATGTTGGTTCGCATTGTACAGCATCCACAACGCTGCTGCAATGCTACCTTCACAAGACCTTGGCCTGCGTAGCTGGGTTAAATGGTCCGACCTTTCTGCATCCTGTTAACTACTCTGGGAATTGAATACGGGAGAACTTATCAACAACCAGCATGGCAAAGAAGCAGGGTGGGGAAGCGTATGCCCCATCCCTGCAAGCACCTCGAGCCCCCTCCAAGGGGGACTTTGGTTTTGCACCGTCACGCTACCACGTCGAACTTCAGCCGCATCGCATTCTGTCAGTCAGGAATCATCGCGGTCTTGGTTCCCTCAACTGGCTCTTGATCGTCCCATATTCTGTTGATTCACAGGAAAAATGGACGTCATGGGCAGACCCAAGAAAGAATCAGATGATCACAGTCAGCGTTCAGCAGCAAAGTCTCAATTAATTGAGTCAAGCTTGACGAAAGAGTTATTCCTGTTTTAGGACTCTGCATATCACCACACATGTGCACACCAGACAGAGATATCAATTGTCCAGAGAAAGTCAATGTCTCATGGCAACAACAGAAAGGTCTCAGATAGGTACCGCCTCTGCTTTTCGGACGATATCTGACCAGTCCATTCGCTCGTGCCGTGTACATACGTGTGCAGTCTTGAACAAAATTACCATACGGAGCAGATAGTCCTATAATCCGCGCTAACTATTGACCATATGTACTGTCGAAAGGGGCATCACAATCCTTCCCGCCCTCGATGATCTGAAAGCGGGGAGAGGCAAAGCAGACAACCACCCATACAGAAACACGCTACGCGCCCACTGTGAACAGAAAAGATGGACTAGCTTCGTTATTGACTTTGTTTTTTTTTTTTTTTAATCACAGGAACATCAAGCAAGCGCCACACTGTAGATCTATCTCTTGTTTTTTCTTGCCCCCTGAGGGGAGAAAAAGCTTCATTTTCTGCAAGGCCCTTTTTTTCCATGCGGTTTCGACGCTATCGATTATACCAAATTTGCATTGGTTTCAAAGGTTTGAAGAGGGTCGAGAAGAAGAAGAAGAAGAAGAAGAAGAGGGTGTGTTGATGTTGGTTGCTGATTTCATCCGACCGTCTGACCCCCATTCAGGGGGGTGGCTGGCCACTTACACACACCGCTTGGCGGAAAAAATACAATAAGTAACGTCAGATGGGAATTGTTGGTTGGAATGTCGAGGCAATATATTTTGTAAGTTTCTAGGCATAAAAGTTCAGCTGTTGGAGAAAGGGTGTGATGGTGTCTGGATTTGTCGATGACAGGACAATGACGAGGAAGGCACATATACCGCCATAAGCTTGTATTCATTGTGATGGGGAGTATCGGCCCGTTTGGTGAAGGTTTCATGTGCATATATTTATTTGGTGAGGTGAAGATAAAAGGTTGGGTGGTGTGGCTGGGGCCAAGAGAGAGGCACGCTCGTGTGAAGGTGTAGTCATGGCAAGACACAGGATAGAAGGTGAGTAAGGACTCGCTTGTCACTAACGAATGGGGATGGTGGTAAGCCACAAAATATAAGGCTTTTGAAAAGGGGGAGGGATAATATATGGAAACTTCCGTCTTGGTGATGCTGTTGGGTTGGTGAGGTTGAGGAAGAAGAGGTGAAGATTGGACCAAGACACCCAACTCTTCAGCAGAGCGGTGATGATGATGAGGGCTGAAAGAGTGCGATGGCCTCATTGGCATGTGGTCATCTTCCTGAACTGGCAACTACATTGTTTAGCAGCGGCCCAGATCATCACCATTGACTTGGTTGGGCATCCAGCCACCGCAAAGACACAATGGAAGCTGAGGCACGACAAGACCTCTACAGCGGCGACAATTTCTTTTCAATTCGCTAACCGCCGTATAGACTCGGATGAAAGAAGGGCTAGAATTTCATGGCTTCATGAAGTGAGGCAGCTGAACCGTAAGCGTCCATCTGGCGCGGCCCTTCGTCCTTCCGGACTCCTCGTCGGCTCTCCGACACGGACGGCTGAACCTTACTCCTCAATAAACTCGACATTCTTTCGGTTTTCGATAGCCGCTTCGTGTTCTCGACGGCCGCCTCTTTTCGAAAGTCAACTTGGCAGGCGGTGGTGCTCTTTGGCACACGAGACATCATCCGGTCAGGCCTACGGACGGCGATAAACACCACCCACCAGACAATACCAAGTCCTGTCAGGCAGCAAAAATAGCACATGTCTTCTTCTCCAGTCCATCACCTTTGAACATGCCTCAAGTCTCATATGTTCAAACCAGTTGCTGATCAGACACGCTGACTGTATACCCAGGTAGGCAATCTCACTTTCCCGCCCACTCCTCGAACACCGTGAACCTTCTTCCACAGCACTCCAACTAAAAGAACGAGATCACCTTACCATCGAAGGGCCTAGCGTACCTTCACTTCCCTTGCGGCTTCATGTCGGACTCCGGCCTTCGATGGTGGTCATCATCATCCAACCAACGAACTTATACAACCCCTGAATCAGACCACGATCACCACATACGACCATACCTTCAAGAAAACTCGGCATCCCGTCCGCTCTGCCCTAGATAAGCTTGAAAGGGCCAGATCAGTACTCAGGTGGGTGACCACTGGGGAATCCCTGGTGTTGTATGTTTTTGCTGCCGGTGTCCACTTTTGTTTGTTGAGCTTTTGTCTGTTTGGGTGGGTGGGGAGAAAAGAGTCTTCTTTAAACCTGGAATATTGGGAAGACTTGGGGGGGAAAAGACATCTTCAAACGGAAGCTCCCCTGAGGTTCTTTTGGGATCGAAGGGACAAGTAAAAGCGAAAAGTTTCCGGCTTGAGACAGGTCAATTTGATGTCATCGTCTTAACTAGGTGGATCTGCCGAACAGATCAAACTCAAGAGCCTACTTGAGCAGACTGAATTCATACCCTTTTTTGATCCATTCAACTGTTCAATGCTTGAAGCATTCCAGCAGAATAACCCGTGGTTTAAGAACCTCGGATCCTTAAAAAATACCATTCTTAAAAGCATAAACTCCGTTCCATGGTCCTCCCTCCCAAGTCCCCCCTGATGGACCCACATTGCCACCAAACTAACACCAAATTTTTCTCAACCACAAACCTTGATATATACCTCAACCTTGCCACCACCACCACACCAAAAACATGGTTGAATAGCCACTCGCCCGGCTAGCTCAATCGGTAGAGCGTGAGACTCTTAAGGAGTACTCCGAAATCTCAAGGTTGTGGGTTCGACCCCCACGTCGGGCTCAATTCCCGTCTAAACGACAAGATTACCATGTTTACTTTTTTGACTTTTTCCTATTCATCGTTTATTTTGGTGTTTTGTAGACGGCTACATATCCTTTCGTTGTTCCTTTTACCCCCCCCCCCTCCCCCCTCCCCCCTATGAGAGCCCTTTCTTCTTTGCTGTCCTCACTGTCCATGGTACTTAACATAGCAACCATACATACATACATCATCTCAACTGTCAAAAAGTAATATTGATATCCCATCCCATCCCATCCCATCCCATCCCATTCACCTAACCCCCCCCCATCACCCTCTCCACAACCCCCTCCCACCCCCCCTTATCCAACCTCGCCCCAAAATGCGGACACCTCACCACCGTCCCCCTCTTTCTCCTCCCCAACTCCCCCTTCAGCTCCCCCACCTTCCCCATCACCCTCTCCAGCCCATACCTCCCCACCATCTCAAACCAAGCCCTCACCGGCGTGGCCTCTTGCTCGTCCTCCCCTTCCTTTTCCATCACTTTGGAGAGACGATAAAGGTTCTTTAGCGTCAGAGCTGAGCTCTCCCACTGTAGCAGCTCGTCCGAGGTGGGGGGTGGTGGTTTAAGGTTTATGGAGCTACCCGGGAAGAGCTGGGTTTTTTTCGCTGCGGAGAATACGGATAAGGGAGCGGATTGCAGGGCTAAGGAGGTTGCCATGAGGGCGTGGCCGTGGGAGGAGTGGAGGGATAATATTGGGGGGGAGGGGGAGGGGGAGGAAGAAGAAGAAGAAGAAGGGGAGAAGTGGGAGGGGTGGAAGTGGGTGCGGCAGGTGTGTTCTAGTCTGGAGGGGGGGGTTAGTATAGGTGGATAAGGTAAAGGGGGGAGGGAGGAGACATACGCGAGGATGAAGTTGATGGCGGTTTGGATTTGGGGTGGGGTCATGTAAGGTAGTTCGGGGGTGTCTTCTGGTTGAGGGGTGGCGGTGGTGGTGATGTGGGAGTTGTTGCTGGTAGGGGTAGGGGCGAAGGTTGCTGTTGTTGGTGGTGTTGGTAGCATGCCGCCGGGGGTGGAGAGGAGGGCAGTTGCTGTTGTGACGGTCCCCAAAGTTGTCACTGGTTGAAACCCTGGTGATGATAACCCGCTGACCATGTAGCACGGCGCACCTAGCACCTCGTCGTAGCCTAGTTGCATCGTCATTGTAAAGTCCATTTCGTCAGACATGTACCACGGCTCTGCTACCCCTTGTTGCGGCTGCTGTGGTTGTGTTGGTGGTGTAGGATGGTGCGCTGGCTGTTGTGGTGCCAGCCCGTTCCTCAACCTCAACTGCGTCTTCATACCCTCATTCTCCACCCTCAACACCCTCCTCTCCTTGTCCACATCCTCGATCTGCTGCCGTATCTTGGCAACCTCTTTCTCCAATTCCTTCACATAGTTGGCCTTTCGCTGCCGGTGCTGGATCTGCGCCCGCCGGACTTGGGCGCGGCGTTGGGCGGCTTTTGATTCTGGGGTGGGATCGGTGTTGCCCTGGGATGAGTCTTCTGCTGACTGCTCTGGAGAGAGGGGGTAAAAGTTAGGAGCTTGAGATGAGTGAAGGAGGAGCATTGTGGTTATGGTTGAAGATGATGACGGGGATAACCTAAAGCTGGGAAGGAACACAAGAAGAAACCACCAGACTAATGCCACGATACAAGCACCAAGAAAAGCTCGGAAATAGGAAAAAATATAACAGGACATAAGAACGTGGTTGAACACAATCACCCACCCCCCAACCCAACCACCTAGCCATCAAGGTTCCTGACCAACCGTCTCATTTTCTGCACTGGCAAACAAAGAAGAGACAATGACAAATCTTTTTTTTTTGAGATCCTCCTTGCAAAACCCCGGACCCGAACCCGACTACAACACAGCACAAACATGTCTCCGCAACTTGAAATTGAAACTGCATGTGTGTAGTGACAAATACTTCCTTCCTTTCTGACACACAGCACTTGCTGTTTGTTATGCATGAATGCACAAAACGACAAACAGAAATAGGTAGGGAGAAAAAAAAACATGAACTTACCACCGTTATTACCAACGGCCGATCCCCGCGCTTGTACAAATTTCACCTCCTCCTCCTTCTTCTTCTTCCCCCCCTGCCCCAGAGCCAATTCCTTTCCCTTTTTCCAAAACGAGGCGAATGATGGTCTGTGACTGTTGGCGTCGTTGTCGTCGTCCTGTTGTTGGGGGTGTTGATCCGTCATTGTTTGCTCGCTGCCCTTTTTCTGTCCTGGGCCCTCTTGCTTTTTGCTTTCTAGGTACCAACCAAAACCGTTATGTTGATCCAAACTCAGCTCAGCAATCTCACCCGCTCTGTATCGCTATCGTTGTGATGTTGAGCATGGAATCAAATCGTTGGCTAGGTGTGCAAGCAACTCTGGTCAAGGTAAAGCAGGTAGGTAGGTAGGTATACTCTTGCAAGAAACAAACCCCTCGCACTCTTTCAACCACGCAAATGCAGGTCATCATCATCATCATCAAGAAAGAAAGAGAAAAAACATAAAACACAACATGTAACACACGCTAGCCCCCAATCCTCTCAGGTGCGGTGCGGTGATGCGGTGCGGTGCCTCAAAGGTTTGGAAAAAAATAACCTGGCCTCTTCGCCCCAGACCAACATATTGTATGTAACACACCCGATCCCCGACCAATCTGACAAGGCCACACACCCCGATTAGCCGTAGTTCAGTTTACACACATCAAAGGCTGGGCTTGAAAAGGTTGCGCTCCAATCAGCTACCTATCTACCCAGCTACGCCCCTCACCTCTACCAAGTGCCGAGCAATCCCCTCGAAATAGAATAATGTCCATACTTTGCTATCCCAACTATAAGCTGTACTTCTTTCTCACAATCGACAAAAACAAAAACAAAAGCATCTCGAACAACAAACTCTATTCACCCCAACTACAACTCGCTCTCGACTGTACCAACACCAGTCCACCAAAAGGAAGAAAAAAACACTAGGTAAACAATAACGCCGCTTCCAAATGCTGATTCCCACCCAACAAATGCGCCCATCCCTCCCTCCCTCAAAAAACAAATAACCTCCCCCCCACCCGTATTGCCATATCGAAAAGACTACTTTTGTCTGTGTATAAAACACCCTCCCCCCAACGCCATTCTTATGCATACCAACCCCCCTACACACCACCCCCGCTTTACTCCCATCAACCAACCTTACACACCACTCACTCACTCACTCACTCACTCAATCCGCCCTCTCATCATCAGTAGCCGTATCCTCCTCAAACAACCCCTCCCTATCCTCCAACTCCTCCTCCCCCATCTCGCTCTCCTCCTCACTCCCCTCCTCCTCATCGCTGTCCTCCTCCTCGTCATCCTCATCACTATCCTCCTCCCCTGGTTTCCTCAAAACCGAGATCGGCGACCAAGTAACATAGTTATTCTCCAAATCCAACCACCGCCTCGCAATAGGCAGCTGGAACGGATCAAACGGAAAGCAAGCCTCCAGATGCGTCCACTTTTCATTGTCGAACTCGAAGCCCGTGTCTCTTAGAGCTCCGCCCTGGGCGTAACTCCCGGTGAAGAACTGCGAGAGGTGGATGCTCTTGTTCTTCTCGATTTGTGGATAAATGTACATCAGCCTCAGGTGGTGGGCGAGTTGTGCGAATTCTTCGACGATGACGGGGGAGCAGCATTTGAGGGGCTGATGCCGGGAGTTAGCTACACTGGGCTGACATTAGGTGGTGAGGACAAGAGACTTACGTTGAGCTTGCTGGCAATGTTGGCCTGCATTCTCCTCTTGAGATCTGGCATCCACGGCAGTTCTTTCCCGAGAAATGACACCGGATCGTCCCAGTCAACGCTTTCCGGGAGTGCATCCTGGTCGAGTAAATCTCTCCACCGGAAGCAAAAGATGTAGAGCAGTCCTTGGAAGGAGGCGCTGAGAGCTTGTTAGCGTTGTATAATACAACAAGCCCGATGCAAAGAACCTACTAGTATAATGAATACCGCCGCACGTCTGGACCCCGACAGTTCTTGTGTGTCTCCCGGTAGTAGTCAATGTAGTTCAAAAGACACCCGACAATCAGCTGCACGTTGTGGCTCTGAACTCTGGCACCGCGCGCGGTAAAGCTCGCCAGGTAGGCTGCAGCAGCTTGCTTGATGACTGGTGCGTCGGTGGAGTGGAATCTGCCCACGATTAGCATACTGCCATAACCACTGGTCGACGACGACCTTGGACTTACGCAATAGTGAGAAGCATGCCAAGGAACAGCTCCATAAGCTGATCAGACTTCATGGCAAACTTGAACAGCAAGTACTGCGTATGGCGGGATTTGAGATGCTGAAGCGCAGACGGTCAGCACTCAACCACTAGACTGTCAGGACACCAAGCCGGCAGAGAGTGAACATACCGGCAGAATGACATTCTTGAAGTCGCTCAGAAGATCCTTGAAACACTCCACGGCCTCCTCGCTGTCCGGTTTCTCAAAGATGGGGTCATAAATGGAAAACACAAGGTCCATGATCGCATCCAGTGTCTCCAGTTTCCTCTTGATCATAATCACCCGTTTCGTCTCCTCGGGCAGATCATCATCATCATCGCTCATCACCGACTCGTCATCGCTTTCGTCGTCCTCCTGGTCGTCCTTATCACCAGCCACCTGGATCGATCGCATTACCGCCCTCGTTGTATCGTCCTCATCGTTTTCGAGATCGAGCGTCATCTCAACATCTAGCTTCACCAGCTTCTCCAAAATAAGCTCCATTATGTCTCGTTCCAGGTCGGACCGGGAAGCCTTGAGTCGGAGGAGGTGGTCGATGTACGACATGTGGACTGCCTTCGATTCCGTCGTATGGGGGAACTTGGAGGCGACAAAGTTGAGAATCATGTTTGACCCCGCCGGAAACAGATCCAGCAAGTACTTGATCCCAACATGCAACCACCTCTTCTTCGTCTCGAGGTCGACAGGGGGGAACCCGGGTACAAGCGAGTAACTCTTCGTCTCGCGAAACTTTTCGACCACCATGGTAAGAACCTGCTCGAAAAACGACGCCTGAACCGACGAAAGCGCAGCCAATAGTTGAATGTAAGCCTTGGTGAAGTTCTCATCCCTATCCAGCCAGGAGCACCGAAGTACACTCCGAATTAGACCTGCGCACGACCTCCCAAGCATCGGCACATAGCCCGTCAAGGCCACCACATAAACCAACAGCTCCTGGGGTCTCGTGTCGTCTTCATCCGCATCGGGGCTTCTGTTTCTGTTGCTGGGCGCAAAAAGCTCCTTGAGGTTGTCGTAGTCTTCGTCGTCGCCACGGGCATGGCCTTCTAGCGCCTGTCGGACCTCGCGCTTGGCATCCTCCAAGCTCTTGCCGCTGATCTCCCTGATCATGTTCAGCTTCTCATTAAAGACAACCGTCTTCTTCTGCCTTTTCATGGGGTGTTCCTCCTCATCGGCCCCATCTGAATCGTCGGCGCGGGACCGTGTGCCTAGTACGGACGTTGTTTTTCGCAGGATTGGCTTGATTGGCGATGATGCAACCGTCGGCGCAAAAGCGAGGCGCGAGAGGGGTGTGTTCGTCGTCATTTTTGCAAGTGAGGGGAAGGTCTCTTTTCGAAGAGCCGGTCGACCAAGCCGGAGTTGAAGGAAGCGGCTGTTGCTCGGAGGGAGGCTTGGTTGGTTTGGGGGGGCGAAGGAGTCAAGATCAAGTCGAGCGAGGGCAAGGCGCGTTAACCTTTGCGTGGCGTGGGGGGTTTCCGCAGGGAGGTCGAATCAACATAATTGTCGCTGAGTTCCTCTGCTAGATGCAAGGAGACAAAAATGAAGCTGTGGTCTCGGCCAGCCAGCAGCGTCTATCTAGGTCTAGGATGTCGGTCGCTGGGTTGCCCGGTCGCTGGTGATTCGTGAGCTTTTCTGCCACTCAAACTCCACTTTATCGCAGGAAAAGTTGGAAAAAGGCTGGCCGAACTTTTTGAGATCGAAGGGTCTTCCCCGCCAGCGGCACGTGCGCGGTGGATGCTGCGGGGCCCAATCAGGAAGGCGGTCAAGCTTGGAGCAACCACCCTTCACCGAGCGACAACACTCGCCGAGTACTTATCTGAGAGCACAGTAAGGTGAGTGAGTGAGGTGAGAGCCAACAGTGAATAGGTAGGTGGTAGTGCGATGATCTCCTGTCAGGTCCATTTTATAAAATTTCAATTACAGCTAAATCAACCCATTCAAACCAATAAACCAGACTGGCTGACAGCAGAGTCAACATCAAGGGGAATCTAACTGCTGCCACAAAAGCACAAAACGCATGACCCGCCCTTGTTTTCCCAAAAAAACCCTTACCATTCCGCCGGAACCAACTTTGTCCTCATGTACCTTTCGGTCAGGGCTCGGAAGTCGGCTGTCTTTTGCAGAACACCAAACGAACTCCTCCCAGCCGAGTGTAGATACTCATACAGATAGAAAGAAGAAAAGGGCATTCAAGCCCTCATACCGAGAGACTAACTAATACTCCCCGGGGGCACCGTTGTGACCTGGCTGGGCCGCATACATGTTGTAGCCTTGGGGATCAGCGCCCTCCGGCTGCCCTCCGAGATCGCCACCGGGGAAGCCGCCGCCAGGATTTGACTGACCTGGAGCGCCATAACCCTGGCTGCTTGGTCTGTTTTGTTGCCCGTCACGGTTCGAGGTCGACTGCTGCTGTGGTTGAAAAAAGAGATGGTAAGTAACAAATCATTCTACAGCGACGGGTTGTTCTCATGTTGGTTGGAAACCCACCTCTCTGTACTTGGACAAGTAGATCTTGAGTGCCTCGGCATAGTTCTCAAACCCAAGAGACGTCATGGCAAACAGGATGTCCTCGCCGTTGACCGTCTTCCTTTTCTCTTGATGGCATTTCTCCGAGGCTGTGCGTGATAGGTCAGCTCCCAACTGAACTGAACCATATGCTCATGTATGTCTCATGAACGAGTGGCAGGCTTACCCTCGCTTGTAATGAACGAGATGAACTCGCTAACGCATTCTTGCATGCACTCCTTGGCCTCTTTTGCTATCTTGGCATTCTCAGGCAGCGCATTCTTCATGATGCGGGCGACTGGTGCAAAGTTTCGTATGTTAGCATCGTATATATCAGCCTTGTCCGTCTTGGACGACGACGAGGCGCGAGGCGCTTCGGGCGACTCGGGCGGCGAATCGCTAGACATATAGCCGTCGGGGGAGGAGGGGGCGGCTGTCTCTGATAGGCAGGGCAGAAGCGACGCCAGTCAAGGAGGGGATCCTGTCGCCATGCAAGCGCGCGAAGCTTGAATGGGAGAGGTCCACGACAAGCGCAACATGCGAATCATGGCGAAGGGGAGGGGGGAAGAGGCAGAGAAGCTCAGAGAAGCAGCTTCGAAGGAAATATTGACTTACCATTGGCTATGGGTAACCATCTGTCTTGCTCTTTAACATCAAACTCATAGGCGTGGCCGCTCGAGAGTGGGTCCTGAGGGTCGTTCATTTGTGCTTCGTCGTCGGGTGACGGTGCACCATGTTCAACGTCCTTTGAATTGGATTGGGGGGAGTCGGACATATTTGGCTACCTGCAGCGGCTGCTGACTTCTTGTAAATTCCTTGGACTGCCAGCTCGCACAGGTGGGATAGAGTAAGGTGATGTGTCGTTGGACACGTTGCAGGGTGGTAAGGCAAGAGACCCTCTCGGCTTGCGGCTTAACCTGCAGCAGACTTGCGTCAAGCGGTACCTCTCCGCGCGTCACCCCAAGCCAGGCTTACTTCCTACAGGTTTTCCCTGCCCGATCTTCAGGCTGTAACGGAAGCCTGGGGGTCGCTGGTGAGACGGTGGTGGGGTGGAGGCAAAGGGCAGGACGGGGAAGGGGAAGGGGAAAGGGGGGCAAAGAGGGGGTGAGGCGGGGGCTATGACCAGATGACAGCCGGCAACAGGAGCTCAGGACGATACCGCAGGAGCAGAAAGCGAGCCCGAGAGAAGGGAAAACGGCGTCGGCCGGAGACGGCGGCGGCAGACGGACACAAGGGGGGGGGGAAGGGGAGGGGGGTGTGGTATGTGTGGGATAGATGGGTTTTCCTGACGGCGGGTCCTACCAAGAAACGACCCTCTCTTCTAGCGCAGGTCGCAGCAGGATGGAGCTTTCTGCACAGGAAGCTGCCGTGATGTAGGCAGAGCACTAGTCTTTCCGTGTCGCCGGGTTTGACTACAGGTCTTCCCCGTGGTGGTGCGCGCAGGCAGTGTCTCTCTGTGCTATGGAGTCGCGGTTACACCAAACGGCGATGCGATGGCAGTGGTTGGCTGCGGTGTCGGCACCGGGCAGGATGGTCTTGCAGTCGCGGGGGGGTGAAATAGATTGTTGCGTGCCTCGTGGGATGAATGCTTCTGCAGAGTCGCGTTAGAAAAGCAGTGCGTGCCCGGGGGGTGAAGAGTGGATGGACGAAGGCTCGGTGACGGGACGCGATGCGCTGCACTGCGCTGCGCTGCGATGCCATGCCATGCGAACACGGGGTACGGATAGATACGTACCAACCTAAGGTTACGCCGTGATACTTGCCTTGTCACGGTCGACTAATAAACCGGGGCTGTTTGTAACTAGTTCGACGTGCGGTGGCTTCCTAGTGGTGGTGTCTGAGTTGGCCGTAGGTTAGGGTCGAGAAGTCTTTCGGCTTGGGTACGGTGATGCATGGAAAACTGGATGCAAGAGGGCTGCAGCACGCGTGGGGTTCGGTTGTGGGAGCAACAACCTGAGGTCGGGTGAAAAGAGGGAATGCGGAATGCGGGTGAGGCGGGTCCCTCCAAGCGAAAAACCACCCCAGTCAGCCCAGCGCCCCCCAGCATCCCCAGCACCCCCAGCCGCCATGACAACAAGCTCCATCGCCAAGAAGCAGCCATTATCAACCACACACCTTTACAGGCCCTCTCTGTTTTTGATACATACCTAGAGATATTGCCAACTGACGCCCTCAGCCCCCTCCAGCACCCTGTTGAACAATCTCTTTGCAATATACTCGTGTTCGGCCTGCGGGACGTAGGGATTCGATACGGTCTATGTACTGCAGCAAGCAGCAAGCAGCAACACCTGGATACCTTAGCTGCTAGTCCTGCCGCAACACAGACTTGCTCCCACTCCATTTCCCACTTTCCAGCCCGTCAAGAGCGGTGAAAGTCAGATAGTCCATGTGCCCATCCCATCCTGGAGCTGATATAATGGGCCCAGGCCGCATGGTTCCTTGGTTTTCCCATCCCATCACAAAAAACACCCACGCTTCTCGGTCAACCCGTCAAAGATCTGTAACATGCGGTCATGCCGTGGGTTCTAGTGACGCCAAGGGTTCTCTTGGCGCAGTGTGGGTGGAAGATCAGGGTGTGGTGTGCGCTCCAAGCTCTTGATTCGACAATGGCTGTTGTCACAAGTAAACAGCCAGGCAGGGACGGAAAGGGGGATGACGGGAGCCTGATGGGGCCGAGATGGCGGCTTTTGGGCCGAAAGGCTGGGTTGGACGTTGTGAGACTGCGAATGACTGGCCTGTATTATATCTCCGGCCGTCCTGGAAGCAACACGGGAATCCCCAACGAGGCTGGGGACCTCTTTAGTGGTCCAAAATGCAAGATTTGTGAACCAATGACAGGGCAAAGTTTCAATTAAAGCTCGTCATTGGAAGGAAATGTTTGTTTTAGATCTGTGATTATCCTTATTGGCCAACACAAGAACAAGAAGCTGTGATACAAGTTCAAAGGGGGCTGGGTGGACTAACAATCACCACTGCAACTCACAAAACGCTGATGTGTCAGAGAAAATACTCCGTTTTGAGGGATGACGGCCACATCTGCTCAAGACACCTTCAAGCAAGTTTGGGCACGGCTGTGTGAATATTGACATAGTGTAGTGTTGTATGCTGGCCACCAGGTCGAGCAATTGAGCCCCACACCATCAACCCAGATGCCAATCCCATCGCAGCCCAACCGTTTCTCAAGGCTCCCCGCAGCGCCGGTTGGGCAGCACAAACCCACCCCCCGCCACGGGGCTGCAGTCCCGATAGCAAAGGCATTTTGTACAACTCATCACCACACCCTCCGGAGAACGTGAAGTCTGATGTTTAGGGTGTCATCAAGCTGTGTGTCATATTGCTTCTTTTGATCCATATGATCCCACAAGGCTCCTGAGGTGGTCAAACAGAGGGGCTCCCTCGAGAATGTCGCCGTTGCTTGCGGTGCCCGTCAGGCCCTTCTCCTCTATCCTTCGAGGACTCTTGATGACATGGCAAGTTCCTGGGGTTCTGGGGACAGATGGTAATCCTTTGCCTCGTCACTTGGATTACCTCATGACTGTACCACTTGGACGTTATTCTTTTTCTGTTGGAAAATGTTAGCAAGAATGATCCATATGAGACTCCACTGGGTTCACATACCTTCCACTTCTCCAACTCATCCTGTTTGGTCTTGTACTGCTTGACCAGGTCGTCTAATACCTTCTTCAACCCCTCTGCGTTTGTCTGCAGGGCAGGGATCACATCCTTGACAGTCCGTTCGGCTAGTACGCCGTTGATCATGCGAAAGCACTTGCGATCCTCTGGGAGCGGTTGCAGAGTTTCGAGAACAAGTCTATGCTCAGGGTATCAGATATTAGTGACCAAGCGGTGAACATATCGTTTGGAGCGGTGTGATGATAAAAGAGCCAAGGCGATGTGACGCAGGTCTTGAAATAGGTCGTAAGAAGAAAACTCTCACTTGTGTTCTTCAGCTTCTTGCTCGACATCTCCGATTTTCTGCGCAATTTGCTGCAGGGTGTTCTTGTAAGTGCTGTACTGGACTTGGAGGTCTGCCAGGAGTCGAGTCAGTGACCGTTCTTAGTGTATGGTTGATTCTTGGCCTAAACTCACCCTGTTGCCTCTTGGCCGGTGCTGCTGCTGTCGCCATGATGAAGTCTGGATTTGAATATCAAAGCTTTTGGGCCAAAGACTTGATATTGGATGCGGTTGAGAAGTGAGACGAGTGATTGGGAGATCGACCGCCCTATGAGATCCATGCGATTGATCCTGGAGCCTGGGCCCGCTCAACTCTTGAGGCAGATCCACTGGCAGGTGGCCCGAGCTTCCAAACCTTGAATTGTTCCAGAAGGGCATCGAGAAATCGACGGTGGCTTCTCAACTACATCGTACGAGCACACTATATTGGCGCAAACAAGCAACTATTTCAGCATCTACAACAGTTAAAATGCACCCTCTTCTCCACACCAAAGACAACGTCGGTAGGTTCTTCTGATCTAACGTCGTTTTGATCTTGGCTGAAGCGTCTTTATCTCGCAGCGTGCAAAGATCTGATGATCGCACTCGACGAATGCCACATGCGGGGCTTCCTCTGGAAATCCATGGGCATGTGCAATGACGCCAAGGAGGAGCTTTCTGCGTGCTTAAGAGCAGAACGGTGGAAGACTCAGAGCTTCAACCGGAACGGGGTTGCCGACAAGAAGGACAAGATCCGGCAAGCCTGGAAGGATGTCGACGAGAACTCATAAACATCTCTACAGCACTTCGACCGCTCGAATCGATTCGCAGTCACAGACTTCCGACCGTCCATCTTCGAACAAGCAGCTCCGGAGGGAACACATGCATCACAAGCGCTAGAGATACGGGCCCAAACAACACTTGCGGTCTGTAAAACATGGCTATATAAGGACACTCTCCACACAGGAAATTGGGTTGTACATAAGGTTATTCTTGTTATTTTTGGCACGCCTTTCCGACAGCCCCCCTCTTTCAGCCCCCCCTCCTTACAAAGTGCGACGGAAAGCGTCACCGAAAGTAATCAAGCCATACGTCGCAAGAAGCGACAACATGACGGGAACAGGCTTCCGAAGTCTAATCGCACGAGGAATCGAGGCGCCGCCGAGGACGACGGAAGCTAGGAGAGCGAGCTCCAAGCCCAACGGCTCGCCGTTCTGGAGGCGGTAACCACCGAGACCATCTGGGTTATTACACTGTCAGCAACTGGTCACCTGCAAGGCTGGAACAAGCAATCGACTTACACAAAAGACCGACGGCAGTACCAGCGGCAACGCTGGGGACAGATTTCGTCTTGACGTATCCGATGGTGCCGCCGACAGCTGTCAAAGCCGAGAGAACGTAGGCGGGAAACTCGAGACCCTACCAACCCCAGTCAACAAATGCGCAAAGCAGCAAGCTTTATTCCACGCTATCTCCGTACCATTTTGTGTGATTTGGATTATGTATCTTGTTTGTGTTGGTGCTGTGTCGTTTGCTTTATGTGTCGCTAGGTATTCAGAAGGCTTCGGAACTCTTGGGAAGTCCGCCGTATCCATGGAAGCTGTCCAGAGTTGACGGAACGAGCCGAGGCCAGAGAGGTGGGGCACCTCTCTGCAAAGCTCCCCTATTATGTCATGCTGGAGGGGGACTTGGTTTCCGCTTGATTTTACGTTACAGCCGCGGTAGCTCCTAACAATTATTTGGGTCTTGTGCTCTGCTTTACCATCAACTCTCGAGCTTCTCAATATAAATCCTATTTACCTATATTCTCATTCTAACCTCTCTAAGACGTATCCTTCTTTTAATATAAGACATAGTCGAAAACCGTCTCGTCTGCCAAAAGCGGAAGTGGCCGCCAAGACATCGACATAGAGACTGCTCCACTAAAGTGTGAAAAAAAGAAGATTCTTCACCACCGGCTAAACTTGAACCCTACCCTCATGCCTCAACTTCAACAAATCATCCCAATACGGTCCGCTGGCGTAATGGCAGCGCGTCTGACTACGATTTCAAATCAGTTTAATCAGGAGGTTCCAGGTTCGACCCCTGGGCGGATCGAAGTTTTTTGTAGTTTTTTCCTTGTCACCCCTCCCTCCCATCGGAAGTCGGAAGTAGATATATACGCCTACGTCTCGGGAGTTTGGTTGTTGCACTTGAATGAGGATCTCAAGTGTTTCCCCTTTTCCTTTTTGGCGTTTAGATGAGACCGGAAAAGCTACATCTTGAAGGCAAGTTGCTTTTTACACTAGATAGACTAGGTACTCATGACATTTGATTATTACTTGTCTGCTTCGAGCACACACACACACACACACACACACACACACAAAAAACAAAGACCTTGGGGGCTGTCTGTCATATTCACTGAAGAATGCATCCCGCCTAGGTTGTTTCCGGGCATGAAAAAAATAGTATGATGGTACTGGCAGGGAATAAATAGGGTAGAATAGCTAGGCAACTTCCTAATATAACCGCTTCTTGCAGCTTTGGTGGTTTCCAACTTCTTCATGTCATTCCATATCTTGAAAAGACCATTTCCTTTCCTTGCTTAAATATCATCATCATCCATCCCTCCCTCCTTTCCTCCCTCTCCCAGATCTTGCATCACCCTACCACCCTACACCAATGGCATTTCCGAGCTATAACAAAGATCAAGAGCAGTGACGACAGACCATTGATTGACACATATACTCTAAGAACTTCACCAAACAAAGAACACACACACACACACACACACACATATACTTCACAAAAACACCCCCTAGGAACCATCTTCTAACCAAAAATCGTGTTTGTGAGGGAGGTATCACATGCAAAATAAAATCACAAAAACACACACACATAAAACAACAACAACAAAAAGCCAGTATGAAGAAAAACAACTAAAGATGAAGAAAAAACAACCAAAAAATGAAAATTACAAAAAAGCCAAAACAACCCATTCCAAAAAAAGAGTCCCCTTCCAACCCCTTTGAAAAACACATTCCCAATGTACCCAACCCATGAAAAGACCAGAAACCCAAAACAGCACACACTCATCCCCACACCACCCACCACCTAGCCAGCCAGCTACCCACCCAACGCGTTCGAGTTTCCCTCCCAACAGTCCCTTCGTTTTTTAGCCCCTTTCTTGCTCCTTGTCAAAGTGTAATAATACCTTGTTTGCTTCGCCCTAAAAAGCAGTAGCTATAGTAAACTCCCACACAACAATACCGCCCCCCGCTTGCTCCTCAGTCCCCCCCCCCCCCCAAATCATGCCAACTTATTGAAAAGTGTGTCAAAACAGTGTGGAAGAAAAGAAAAAAGGGAAAGACAATAAACCAAAAATATTCAAAATCATCAAAACTACTGCCCCCTAGTGGTAGTATGATGATGAATATTCGGCTCCGACAAGCTGGTATTTGACCTCCCCGTCCCGGTCTTCAACGGGTCCTCGACGTCGGCGGTAACAATACTTGGGCTCTCCAGCCCCGCCGTCAGCGCCTCCGAGGCCGTCATCCCCCTCGTCGCCGCCAACGACGGCCTGACATGCGAAGCAGCCGAGATGGCCGCCGCCGCCGCAGCCCCCGCATTGCTGCTAGTAGCCTGCTGGTACGCCGCCGTCAGCACGGCATTGTCCCTCCTGCCCCCCGTCACCGCGTCCGCCGCCCTGGCGAGCTCACGCTCCCTGTTCTTCTCCAGGAGCTGCCCGCCGAGCGTGGCGCACTTGAGGATGGTCTGGATGAGGTGGTTTTGCTGCAGAGGCTTGGAGAGGTACTCGTCCATTTGGGCCTGGATGCACTTTTCCCTGTCGCCCATCATGGCGTGGGCCGTCAGGGCAATGATGGGGGTGCGCTGGCTGCCTAGGCTGCGCTCGTACTCGCGGATCTTGGATGTGGCTTCGAATCCACCCTGTTTGTTATTGTCAGTCAAAAGCACTGTAGAGGGAGAAAATAGTAGAACTCGGGAGGGAACATACCATGATAGGCATCTGGACATCCATCAAAATGACATCAAACTTCTTCCTCTTGACAGCCTCAACAGCTTCCTCGCCGTTCCCAACGACAGTAACCACGTGGTGGTACTTCTCCAAGATCTTGACCGCAAGCCTCTGGTTGACTGTGTTGTCTTCCGCCAACAGAATCTCGAACGAGCGGGTGTTATCCGCCAGCGAGGGTGTCGCGCGGTTCTCCAAAGCAGGCACCATGCCGTTGCCGAGATCAATCAGCTGGCATGGGGTGGTCATGTAAGAAGTGATGCCCAGATCAAGGCAAGACTTGAGCGAGACGTGAACCACAGGGGCCAAGAGCACAATGGGCAGGTACTTGAAGTCGTCGACTGCTCTCAACCTCCGAGCATCCTCGATCGAATCGACAATGATGACATCGTAAGGTGAGTTTTGCTGGGTCCGAGCCTTCTCCAGCGCGGGGCTCTTCTCCGAGTCAACGACAATAGGCACGAGGCTCAGCTCCTTGAGCATTCTGACAATCTCGGACCCGTGGCCGGTCCTACCCTTGTCGATAAACAGTACCTGATGACCCTTGTAGGGTGTAAGTTGCTTCGCGATGAGCGTAACATCATCGTTGGCGAGACGGACGACGCACGTGAAGTAGAACTTGCTGCCCTTACCATACTCGCTCTTTACCCACACGTCACCTCCCATGAGGTTGACGAGTCTCTTGGAAATGGAGAGACCCAGTCCGGTACCGCCAAACTTGCGTGTCATGGAGCCGTCGGCCTGCTGGAACGTGTCGAAAATGAGATCAAGCTTGTCCGCCGGAATACCTATTCCCGTATCGGACACGATAAACTCGATGGCGTACTCGTATGGGGCACACTCGACGCGAGACGCTTTCTGAATAGTCAGGCTGACTTCGCCGTGCTCTGTGAACTTGATGGCATTGCCCACCAAGTTCAGGATGATTTGGCGCAACCTGAACGAGTCACCCACCACGTGGTCCGGCACCGAGTTATTGACTCGGTACGTGAGGTCCAGGAACTTCTCGTTTGCCTTAACAGCGAGAGTCTTCAGCGCATTGAAGACAGTTCCACGCAGCGTGTAGGGAATCTCCTCGATAACCATCCTCCTAGCTTCGATCTTGGACAGATCCAAAATGTCATCAATGATGGTCAACAGGCTGTTGGCCAGCGAGTTGACAATGTTGAGCATCTCTCTTTGATACTGGGTGAGGTCCGTGTCGAGAGTGAGCTGCGTCATGCCTATGATGCCGTTCATCGGGGTCCGTATCTCGTGCGACATGTTGGCGAGGAATTCCGACTTTGTCTTGTTGGCCAACTCGGCTGCTTCTCTGGCCTGTGTGTTCCTCTGGATACTGTCTCTCAAGTTGTACACCATCTGGTTGATCTTTTTCTTGAGCTCGTCCATTTCACCAGACGCTTCCACTTCAACTAGTTTGGTGAAGTCCCCGTCCGTTGCCGCATTGGTAATGTCACCGAATGCTCTCACTTGTGCCGTCTGTTTAAGTCAGTCAGCGGGAATTTGCAACAATATGGCATGGTGCATGACTTACCAAGTTGTTGGCCATGGTGTTGACGTCAGTAGTGATTTCCTTCCATCTGCCTTTCAGGCCAGCAACATCGGCCTGTCCACCCATTATGCCGTCGACACCCACGTCCTTGGCGACTCTTTGCACTTCGTTACAGAATATAGAAAGCCGGTCAACCATGTTATTGATGGTTTCCTTGAGGATGAGTATCTCGCCCTTGGCTTCGACGTCGATCTTCCGACTCATGTCTCCATTGGCAATGGCTTGTGTGACAGTTGAGATCCCTCTGACCTATTTTGGTCGTCAGTACACAGTCGTTCGTGAAAGGGGAAATGAATGCCGAGACATACCTGCGATGTGAGATTCCTGGCCATAGTGTTCACGTTTTCAGTGAGGTCCTTCCATTTACCCTCTACGTTGTCGACTTGGGCCTGACCACCGAGTGTACCATCTGTGCCGACCTCTCTGGCCACCTTGCTGACTTCAAACGCAAATGTTCCCAAGCGGTCCACCATGGTGTTGATGGTGTTCTTCAAGTCCAAAATTTCACCCTGCACCTCGACCCCAATCTTCTTGGTAAGGTCACCCCGAGCGACGGCCGTGGTGACCTTTGCTATTTCTCGCACCTGTGTTGTTAAATTCATAGCCATACCGTTGACGTTTTCCGTGAGATCTCTCCAGGTACCCTGAACATCATGCACCGTTGCCTGTCCGCCGAGCCGTCCTTCTGTTCCGACTTCCCTGGCAATCTTGGTGACTTCCCGTGCGAATTGCTGGAGCTGGTCCACCATAGAGTTGATCGTTTTCTTCAGTTCAAAGATTTCACCGCGGCACTCAGCCTGCACCTTTTGCGTCAAATCACCCTTTGCGACAGCCGTAGTAACCTTGATGATGTCTCGCACTTGTGTAGTCAGATTGTTGGCCATGGCGTTCACGTTGACAGTCAGTTCGTTCCACATGCCCTGTACCCCTTCGACATCGGCCTGGCCGCCCAGGATACCTTCGGTTCCGACGTCTCTGGCGACACGAGTGACTTCAGAGGCAAAAGTTCGCAGTTGGTCCACCATGGTGTTGATCGTTTGTTGCAGCTGTAGAATTTCTCCCTTGGCAGGGCGTTCGATTTTCTTGGTGAGATCACCATGGGCTACGGCGGTGGTAACAGAGGCGATTTCACGCACTATCATGCGAGTGTCAGTGGGGCCCAGAGTCGATGCTGTACCTGCATATTAGGGGTAACATACCTTGATCGGTGAGATTTTGAGCCATGACGTTCACTAGTAAAAAAGAGTCAGTACGTCTGAGCGCTTATCAAAGATGTGCATCACCATGATATCAAAGCATACCGTTATCAGTAAGTTCTTTCCAAGTTCCATCAACACCCTCGATTTGAGCCTGACCACCGAGTATACCCTCGGTTCCGACTTCACGGGCGACACGGGACACTTCGCTGGAGAAGACTTGCAGTTGATCCATCATGGTGTTGATAGTACGCTTGAAAGTGGTAATTTCGGGGTCCATTTCAACACTGTTCATCCGGACCTTCTTGGAAAGATCACCGCGAGCGACAGCCGTAACGATTTCACCAATCTCACGCAAGGCCTTTTGGAAGGCCTCGTTGGCCTTTTGGTGCTTCCATAGCTCACGTTCCAGAGTAGCGACCCTTTCCTGTTCGATAATGGCAAGGGCCCTCTCCTGGAGCTGCTTTTGCTCGAGGAGCTGGGCATTTACGCCATCCAGCTCCTGGCGCTGGCTGTCGAGGAGCTTCGACTGATCGTCAACATGCTCCCTCAAGCCTTCGAGAGCCTCGTCGAGGAGTTCGTCTCGCGGCAACGGAGCAGAATATCCCGGCTTTCCAGCCCTTGCTCTTTCGTCCGACAGAGAGAGATGGCCATTCCCATCAGGGGTGTCGGGGAGCAGGCTCGAGGTCGACGTGCTGACACGAGCCTGGAGATGTTGGACACGAAGAACAAGCGCAGCAAGCTCGAGCTCGAGTTCGAGCTTGTCAGAAGTATCGGCGCCGGGGATGTTGAAGCGGGAGTTGGTGCGGAGATTCAAGACAGGCGGCGTGGACGGATCAGTCGCGAGGCTTTTCAGAATAGCAGTCACCGCTGCTAGCGATGATTCGCCGGTCATGGTTGCGGCACAGAGGGCCGTCTAGACCCAGCAACCGTGATATTGTGTCGGATGGGCGATGCCAGCAGTCGGAGAGACACAAAGGTAAACAGTAGGAAAACGGGGGTGGCGACGGCGGGGTGGTGGGCGGTTAAAATGATTTGGGTCGCGGGGAACGACTATCGAGGTGGTCGGCGGCGTAGGTGCGACCTCATGCGGGGAATACTGAATTGGCGGCGAGTCCAGTATGTAGATTACACGGCGCTGGAGAGATGGGAATGCGACGGGCGACGATGGGCGACAGGCGACTAGGCGGATTGCACGACACACAGAGGCTCGGATGGTGTGGCCGAGTTGCGCAGATGTCGTCGTCGGGTAACGGCACCAGAGTGTCGGGGAAGGCAAAAAAGGGTCTTGCAAAAAGTTGAGTTGGACTGTAGTCGTCCAAATGGGCCGAAACCGCCGTGCGTAGGGTCTAGGCGAAGCGGAGACGTGGGCGTATTGTGAGGAGAGAGCTTTGTTCAGCCCCTCGTCGTCCTGTTGGACTTGTGCGGCCTGGTGAAAGGGTGAGGCAGCAAAGGACTCGGGCGTCTTTGAGGGTGGGAACAGGGAGGAGGAGAACGTGAAGAGAGGAGGAGGATTGAGAAAATGGGGTAGTCTGGGGGGGTCGGTCGGGTCGCCGAGGAGGGCAAGGGATCGACGCTTCCAAGGTTCCCTGTCAATTCCCTGCACAACCGCCCTTTTTTAGTGCAGCAGTACGAAGTGATAGTAGAGAATACGGCAATAATGGTGGTGGGTGAGCTGTTGTCTTGTCTCGACCACAGTAAGGTAAGGTAGAGATGGATGCTCTACACCGACAATATCGGGCTTCTACAGGTAACATCACACTACAAGTAGGGACCTATCTCAAAATCAAGAGATAGGTACTAGCTAGCCCGGTAGCCACCTGTCAAGCCGTACCTTCGGAGAAAACCCCCCTCCTGGAACATCCTGTTGTAGCCATGTTAGTGCCCTAACATGATGTTCCGGCCAGGACAGGATATTTTTGCGTTTATATGGCCAAACCTATATATTCAAGAAACTTGATGTCAATTTGAACATTGTATTTCCAGGCTCAACATCATGTTGCTGGCAATGTTGGCCCAGTTAGCCATGTTCAATTACCAGTGGCCCTGTTCACCCTGCAAGCCGCACCTTCCACCACAAGCCGCACCTTCCTTCATATACCCAGGTTTAAAATCTCACGCGCACGTAATAGCCTTAAATAGTTAAATAGTCAAGTAGTTAATCAATTGCCTTGCAAGCCGTGAGGTCCCCAGTTCAATTCCCATACGTGCCATTATCGTTGTGATATTTATTGTGATTTTCCAAGTGTTGATGCATCGTGAGATCCAAAGTGTGGTGTTGAAGGTCCAACCACCAGGACCACCAGTACTAGCCAATACAGGTAAATTACCTGGGTTCTAAGGAGCCTAGGAAGTACCTTTTGTCAATTAAAAAAGGGCCTGAACATGGTGTTTAATTGAATATCATGTTCGCAAATCAGGTACATCCTGACCATGTTGAAGCCAATACCCTGTTTGGCCACTAACACCATGTTCAACATGGTGTGGAGACCATGTTCCCAAAGGGGGGTTTTCTTGGAAGGTAGCCCGGAAGCCCAGAGAAGCCCAGGGCAAAAGGTAGCTAAAGAGACTGCTGCTCTGGCCTCCTCCTGACTCGGGACAGGCCCAATTTGCCCGCCCAGTCCCGTCTTCCAGGTTCCCGAGCTGTCGGTTCGCGTTTCTGTGCACTAACGACCGTAGCGGCCCGACAATTAACGTTCCCGTTTCCCCATGCCTCGCCAGTTGGGATTTCATCTGATTTATCTGATTTATCTGATCTCGCCGGCCACGTCTACCTAAGCTCAGTATGGCTCCTTCTGATGCGATGTTGGTGGTGTTGGCCCAGACAGTCGTGAGAGTGTTCCAAGTTAGTAGGTGAGGAGGGTTGCTACCTAGACATGCAGCGGTGCCGTGTGGGCTTCCCCGCTCGGGTGTTGCAGATGGTGCGCGGTAGGGCCTCAGGCAACATGCATTTCCTCCGAGTGCCTGATGGGAAAGCGCGAAAGCTCGAGCGACCTTTTTTTTTCGCCCAATGTGTTCTCGCTTCCAGTTTCGGACGCCACTGCGGGGCTTCAGACAAGTCGCTGAGTGGAAAGGCAGTTACCTAGTTCTATCTTCTGGCACTTCAAGTTGATGACTGCTCGCCCACATCGTCACACAGAAATGCAGCGTTCCAAATGAAAGCCGGCACATGGTCCCCATGCTTCAGACCTCATTGGTTTTGACACTTCAGGTGAAGGTCCGTGGGAGTCTCATATCTCCATCTCAGCAACACTGGGGCGACATGCCAACACCGTTCATTACTCACCAACACCGCTCCATTCCCACATGTTCTCCGAACGTTATCCGCCCTCCCATATTCCAGCAACTGCACTAATACGCAGAATCAACATGAATATGCACTCTGCATCTCTTACCTGGTTTCCAAGTCAAGCCGATCGACAGGGTCGACGGACGCTTCCACTCTTCCACAGCTTCCCACCATGTACGGGGCAAGCCGCCAAAACTCCGATCCCGAAAGGATTTGCCTTTTCCTAACGATCTCATCTTTGTGAGTCTAGCTTGCACACTTCCTACCAAATTGATATCTGCCCTCATGTCAAACTTGAAACGAAGCAACTTCGAGACGTTCTTTACAGGCGTGCAGGCTTACCTCACCAACCCCGCGGCCGCACTGACCACCCAGCTATCTTCAGCCACTGACGTCATGGGGCACACGGGGAGGGTGCCGAAGCCTGAGGCGCCGCATTTGCCGTCCCATTCTTTTGTGTGTTTGCCAGTCCCCTACCACCCACCTTGACAACATCAACCCCCCGAAACGAAGTGTCAAAGAACCATGTGGCTCAAAACACGTCAATGGCTTTATGGCTTTCAAGCCCAGAGATTGACAGGTGAGAATCGCACTGGTTATTTGTTGAAAAACGCGTGCCAAGCAAATCATCCATGGCAGACAGGAATTGTGTCTCATTCTCTGCTTGGTAAGTCCACAAATCACCTGATGCCCACACATCTGTTGAGACCAGGTAATCCAGAAAAGGTGAGACAAAGGAGGGAGAGCTCCTTTGAGAATCCCAAGCATCTCTGTCGGATGAACCAGCCGATCGGCAAGGGGCTCACATCCCGTCTATACATACCTACACCGTCGCTCTCTCACCGCGGTTGGAATCCGTCCCAGAGACGTTCTTTGCTTGTAATAGGGGTTAACACCGGACGAATCACGGCCATATCCGATATATTCTTCTAACCAAGCCTATGGCACGTGATTAGAGCCGTGGGAGGGAATGGCATTCGCAGTTGATCAACCATCCCCGGGGTGTTTGACAGCGGCGAAGGACGGCCAATGGCGACGTCCACACTCTTGCAAAGCGGAATGGCAAAGGGATTGACCGCTTGGTGCGTTTTATATCTCTGATGAAGGGTTATGAGCGACCACACAGAAGCTCTGCTTGACACCCCGCGTGGAGTCCGAGATGGCTCGGGTGTCCACAGAATCCGCAGCTTGATCTGCACATGGAAGGGGTATTAGCAACCGATAAACGAAAATGGCAATCCAAACCGCCCGCTCACCACCGGCTTTAGTAAATATATTCGACATAATTTAGGAGGCAGCCGGTCTTCGACACGTGGCTCTCACTCGCACCGGGGGCGGAGGCCGGGGTTCTAGGGACGACAGGAACCAGCTGTGGCAACCGCCAAGGCGGACGGCCGGCACCTTCAGGGAACTGAGAGACATATTCTTTGTGGTGTTGGTAGAACATCTGGCCCTTTTTGCTCTCAGGCCGAGACTTCCCGAGACAAGTGTTTCGAGGTTATGGATGCTCCTGGCTGTTGGACAGTCGATACGGGTGGGTGGCATTCAGCCCCTGAGCCCCTTTTTTCCTTAGCTTGGCGTTGTGCCTCCTATTCACTATTCTTGTCATTCGTGAAATGGCAAGATGAATAAGTGCTTTGCTCTGGCTTGAGTTGGGCGAGCAGCAAGATGGTATTCTCGTCCGGGGCTTATTACCTCACATACACATCCTTGGCTATGATATCCCTCACCCTCAAATGGTTTCGGCTGGATGCAGACAAACCCCCTTCTCCAGCACCAAGCTTTTTATGTCTCCATGTCTCGATTTACGTGAGACAGCAACATGAGGGGATGGGGTCTTACGAGACAGTTGCACAGCATACGGTGATACAGATCGGGGGAGAGTAGGTTTAATCCCTTGGTGCAGGTAAGTCAGCTGTCCAAGGTTGGTAAAACTGCATTCTGCTCATCCGAGGCTGCGTCCAAATCAACATGTCCCCTAACCATCCAATAATATACACCGTTTGGCTCTCAGCAACTACCTTAGGTATTGCGGTGTAGTAGGTAACCTACACCTTGGGCTAGAGCGAGAAGAAGGTGCTTGGGAACAAATGTGGCGGGTGACACTGGGTGGTGGCATCATGAAAGGATGTTCACGGCATATTGGAAAGCTGAAATTGCCATCCTGCTATGCTCAATCTCCATGGGAATTTTTCATGGTAACAGAGTTACAGAACAGTCCGAGTGGGCGGTGTTCGGGTCACCTGCTCCTAATCTGTGGCCGTAGTCGCTTAGGGACCAGTTCCACGGACATGGTGATACGCACCGGAGTCTATCTCGGTTTTACGGATCTACATTAGGGTCAAGGTTACCGGCGAAATCGGCGTCAGACTGGGCGTAACTCCCACAATAGAGGTTCAGAATCGTTCTCTATAAAGATCAAGAGCAATGTTGACGGTGATAAACCGCTCAAATATTTTGCCATAAAGTGATACCAGTACTACAAAACGAAGATGTCATAATGGGTACAATGACATCTACCAAGAATCATCAGTCCCCCATGAGATATTTTGTTGTATGGTTGGAGGTCAACGGTTGTCATGGCAGCGAACCCCTATTTCTACTTTGATCAGGAACGTCGCAAGGGGGTTAGGGTTGTACCTCGACACAGCTTCACGCCCGCCCCCTGATAAGATAAGGAATTTCATCCCACCTTGGAGCTGCCACAGGTGCTGCAAGTCCTACCTACCTATTCGCGCCAAAAAAAAAGTTATTTTCCCGTCGCAAACCTTCCTCTCTGCGCGCGCCCCTCTTGATCAGCCCAGCCCACTGATCACGATCGCTCCGGTAGCTAGTCGATGGCTTTCAGGTCACTCCCCCACCCACGGATCCTGTCTCGACTGCTGCCGCCAACCGTTTCCGTTCCCGCTGTTGCTAGCTTTGGAAGAAGAGTCACTGCCGCCACCCCCACTACTACAGCATTTGCGATCAGGACGTTGAACCCCATTCGCACGATGGCGTCGGCGGCAATGGCTGTTGATCTGACTCCTGAGGTTGCGGTGCCAACCATGGCGACTGCCGAAACGGCTGCCGTCCCCGAGAAGACCACAGAGACTGGGGAAGCCCCCAAAGCCCAGCGCACGCCCGAAGAAGCCGCCGCGGCGGAGAGCACAGTAAACTGGTGCATCTCCGCCCTCCCCGAAGAGGTCCTCGCGAGAAGGGTGCCCATCCCCCCCAACGGCGTCGACTACAGAGGAAAGATTGTGCTGGCGCCCATGGTGCGATCGGGGGAGCTGCCGGCTAGGTTGTTGGCGTTGAAGTATGGGGCTGATTTGGTCTGGGGTATGCCCCCCTTTTGCCCCGTCCCTTTTTCCCCTATGCCCTACTAATAATATGTGTGACAAACAGGCCCAGAAACAGTCGACCACTCCCTCATCGGCACCACCCGCCGAACCAACCCCCGAACCTCGTGCATCGAATGGACCCGCCCCCCTTCCCAATCTCACAACAAGGCCGGTTACGACGAGAATGTTATCTTCCGACTTGACCCCACCAGAGAAAAGGGAAGACTAATCTTCCAAATCGGCACGAGCGACCCGGACAGGGCGTTGGCAGCGGCGAGGCTGGTGGCGGGGGATGTAGCAGGGATCGACGTCAACGCCGGCTGCCCAAAACCCTTTTCTACCTCTGGCGGGATGGGCGCTGCCTTGCTGCAAACACCAGATAAACTTGTTGCCATCCTCGAGAATCTCACCCGGCATATCATCCCCGAATTCGGAATTGGAGTCTCGGTCAAGATCAGGTTGCTGGAGACACCAGAAAAGACAGAAGCCTTGGTCAGGAGGCTGGTCAAGACCGGGATAACGGGACTGACGATCCACTGCCGGACGACACCGATGCGACCTAGGGAAAGGGCGATAAGAGGCCAGCTGAGGATGATTGGGTATATCTGCCGCGAGGCCGGGGTGGCGTGCGTGGTGAATGGGGATGTGGCGGACAGAGCGGACGGGTACAGGCTGATGGAGGAGTTTAAAGTGGACGGGGCGATGATTGCGACGGCGGCGGAGAAGAACCCGAATGTTTTCTTGCCGGAGGGGCGGGAGAGGACGCAGTGGGGAACGTATGCGAAGGAGCTGGTGAGGTTTGCGATGGAGGTGGAGAACAAGCTGAGCAATACCAGGTTTACGCTCAGTCAGATTGTGCCGGGGAGGGAGCCGGTTTACAAGGCTATTTGCGCGCAGGGGAGGAGTTATGAGGAGCTGGTGAGGGTGATGGGGTTGGAGGGGGAATTGGGGGGTTTGGCGAGGAGGACGGATGAGGTGCTGATGTTGGGGGAGTGGGCTCCTAAGAAGGAAGTGAAGGGGAAGAAGGGGAAGGGACAGCAGCAGCAGCAGCAGCAACAAAAACAGGGGAAGGGGACGAACGAGAAGAAGAGGAAGAGTGAGGATGAGGTTGATGGGGCGAAGGAGGTCAAGAAGGAGAAGGTTTTGGTTGCTGAGCCGGTTGGGCAACAGGATGGGCCTGCTCTTGCTCAGGCTGCGTAATGTTGGTTAGAATTTTGGAGATGGATATACCCCTTGTATTATATATTGAGTTATTGGCGAGCATGGGTTGGTAGGCAAATGTGCAAAATAGATGAGTGTGGGGAACAACATATGGAAAGGAAAAGCTAAACACGGCCAGCGTTGATTTCTTACCTTGTGTACATACATACATACATGTAAACAAAATTCACGAGTTTGCAAACACATGATATGACTGGCCCTGGAAATAAAATGAATTACCTTACGAAACAATCCGCTATGATTTCTATGTTCATATCCCACATCATACCACCCATATATGTATGTATCCTTTATTCATCCCATCATAATTACACAACCGTCCCTCCCCCCCTTTTTTAAACCCTCCTCCCCTGCGCCAACAACTCCGACACCTTGGGCGGCAACACCAACGCACCCCTATCATTCCTCCTGTAAAAGTCCACCAGCGCCACCGCCGTCTTCTCGGGCAAATCCTCATGGATAAAGTGCCCCGCCTCAGGAAAGACCTGAAGAGCATATTTCCCTGTAATTTTCTTTCATGTTAGCAGCACGAATCTCTGCGATCAAAAACTAAAACAAGTAAAAAACATTTACCCTGCATCTGCCCAATAGTCAACTCGGTATCCAACCTGTCCGTCCCCGCCAGCAACAGCATCTTGCCCGCCCCCTTCCCCAACCCCTTCGCCCCCTGGCCCAGAAACTTCTTGCTCAGGCCGATAAACCACCCTTGCCAGAACGGCTGGGTGGAACTCAGATCCGTCCGCCATTTCCACGGTTTTGGTACCTTTCCCGGTGGTGGCTGTTGCTGCTGTCGTTGTTGTTGTTGTGTGCCAGTGGTGGTGGTGGTGGTGGTGGTGGTATCAACCAACAAAGCAGGTACACTAACCCTCGCGCTGACGCTATTCCTTATCGTCCTCGACCTCACATGCCACTCGATCCCCTCCTTCAAAGAGTGGAAGCCCTGCGGCCGGGTGGAGAGGTACGTCTGCATGGACTGGAGCGCGTCGAGGGCCGATCCCTCGACCACATCTAGTACTGCGTAGCCCAGCAGGGAGATGGAAGGGGGGAGGAGGGGTTGGTAGGCCAGCTCGGTGACGACGGCTCCGCCTAGGGAGTGGCCTACGAGGATTAGAGGGGGGATTTCAGGCCAGGACATGGCTTTGGCTGTGAGGAGGATGGCGTTGCAGAGGTCTTGGGATAGGGTGGGGAGGGAGAGGTCGGTGGGTTCGTTGGGGTTTGGGGCTGTGAGGGTTGTCAGGCCGTGGCCGCGGGCGTCGAGGGAGAGGATGCCGGCGGAGGGGAGGCGTTTGCGGATTTCGGAGCCGAGGACGGCGAAGGAGAGGGCGGAGGAGCCGGCGCCGTGGTGGGTTACGAAGAGGGGGCCACCGGTGGAGGATGGTTTGCTTCCTGGGTTGAGGGGTGAGGTGGTGGTGGGGGGAGCGGGTGAGGTGAGGTAGACGTGGTGGGTGATGGTGCCATCTGTGGAGGGGAGGAAGAGTTCACGTTCGAAGTAGGCTGTCCAGGGGATGGGGTCTAGGGAGCGAGTTGGGACTCTGGAGGGGGTGTTAGTTGGGTGTTGATATGAGATAAATGAGCTTGGCTAGACATACCCTTGTGGCCTGGCAAACAAAGCTCTGCCTGGCGATGGGATCACTGTGCCCGTTGATGAGACGGAAGAAGCCGATGAAGAGTCGTCATCTTGTGGGTGGTTTGGAATAGACGAAAGAGATCCAAATTGGTCTTCGTCTTCTTCATCCAATTCATTGAACTCGGGAAGGCCAACGGGGGGCTGTAGTGTGGTTGCTGGGATTGGTATTGCTGTGGTACCCATGGCGTGCGCTTGCATCGTATTGGAAAGTCTTGCTTTTGCCCACTTCTTTTGCAACTCGCTCATGATACGTCTTTTCCCAGATGTTGATACAGACCCTGATCCCTTGCACCTCCTCCCTCCTGGTGGCGTTCCTTGTCTTCTTTTTCGCGGCCGGGCTTTGATGGTTCACGATGAATAGGTAGCGCCAAACAAAAAGATTCTCAAATCCCAGTAGTACAGGCCGTCAGTAGAAATAGAAGTAGTCTATTTGATATCACACGACTTGAGGTATCGTGTGACAGGCCGAGTTAGGCGGTCGTTGGCGTGGTTGCTTTTTAGGTGCTGTTCACACAATTGGGAGGGTGAGGTCATTGGTTATCAGAGCCTTAGGTTTTGCGCACTGTGATGCCCCTCAGGCAGCGTGAGAGAGGCCAGCGGCAGAGACCCCGCGCCACAGTGTCAATTTCTGATATGCTCACTGTCTCATATGTGATCTTCTGATTCTTCAACTTTGAAGTTGCACGACATCCTCCCAACACCTCTATTGGGGTTCTCTGCTTCCATTTGTATACTTGAACGGCCGTTTTTTTACTCAAAGGTCTCGTGGGACATGACCACACTTCGACATAGAGCATATGGCCGGTTCTTATCTGCGATTTCATACCCAACTCGGTACCACTTACCCAGCAGCGATCAACTTATGCATTGACGCATAGATGATGGCTGTGCACGGCTCAAGCGATCTCCTGTATTGAATCCCAGGGTCTCCCACTTCGGATGAAGTCGTGTTGTTGGGTGAGATATCAAGGTCTGATGCGTTTGCCACTCCAGAATTCCAACATGTTCGCTGTTCGCTGTTCGCTGCGGGGGTAAGGGGTAAAGATCTCGGGGAATACAAGCTGTGATGCACAATGCTTTTGTTGCGGGAGTAAGTAAGCAAAAGGATGCTTTTTTCCGCGGGTTGAAACATGCTGACCGTCTTGAGAATCCCTTCGAGGGAAGTCGAGGTTTGTGGTATTTGTGTTTGTCAAGGGCAGGCCTGCAACATGCCAGATCACGCAGACACATGTCACCCCAAGAACACCGCAGGGCTATCAGAACACCACGACCACGACATGACTACCTAGACATGACAGATGACAGCGGGTGTTGACATCAGTTCTTTTCGTTCACCTCACTTCAAAGTTTCAAGCACCGAAAAAAGTCCCAGAGACGCTGTCGCTAAAACAACTTTCGGTCCCCCACAGCCAATCGGTAGCCAATTGCCCGCCGCAGAGCCGCCCAAGAGGTTGCAAAGGCACTGTGCAGGGGTTTTCCCCCCCAGCGCCCCTTCGCCGCTAAGGTTTCAGATGGCCTCCAGGTCCTCGACCCGCACCCTCGGTTCTCCCCGTTCGCTCCCTCCCTTCGCCTCCTCCACAGCCCGTTGTCGAGACCCAGGAGACCTCCCGAGTCAATCAGTCGACTGGTCTAGGAATCGCCGAATTGCTCGCCTGTTCGTGACGAGGCCAATAGGACCTGACATCTGCCAGCAGGATGCAGTCCCATTCGATGACAGAATCTGTCAAGAATTTGCCCTGAAGCCAGGGATCGCTTTTGCCTGTCTTTTTTTGCCCATCTCCAGGGCAGCTTCTCCAGTCCCGTTTCAGATACCCGCTGGGTCCCGTCTCCTTCATGTCTGCCCCCCCCTGTTTGATCCATTTTGATCCCTATCAACAGGACATCTCTCACTTTTCCCTCTTTCTGCTTCTTCTTTCGTTTCCCCATTTCTGGCTTTTTGGGCCAACAAACGTGTATCGACACTTGTGTTGAGAACAGCTTCACTTTCACAGTTCTCCCTCCTCGAGGGGCAACTTGTTGCCCTCTTTCCTTCTTTTCTCTTCACCATCTTTTATTCTTTCCAGGTTGATCCTCGGCCAGTTGTTTTGAATGCCTCTCTTTTAGACCACCCGATTTTTACTTCTTCGATTCTTGACTTATTCCGGACCGGTTTCGAGGAATTTATATATCAAATCCCATTGACTTGGTCTCAGACGTAAAAGGGACGATATATCGACGACGAGAGATACAATTGCGAACTGGACATTCAGCAAAAAATAGAAGGACGGATAAGGAAGACATACCGACGACAGAGCACTCGCTGCACACGACTTTTCATTCCATCATTTACAACAAGATTTTATTAAACGACTTCACCGAGCAATAGGCAAAGATGAAGACGTGGATTTCTAGGGCAGGTTTGGCCGGTCTGGTTCTGGTGAACGGAGTACTGGGCGCGGATATTCTCGAGACAGTAGGGTTCAGCAATTGCAACGGCACCGCTGCAGTTTCGGTACAAAGGGTCAACATCAAGTACAACAACGAGGACAAGTCAGTAACCTTTGATGTGGCCGGCTCGAGCTCCAAGATTCAGAATGTCACAGCCGTCTTGAACGTCACAGCTTATGGTCAAAATATCTACTCGAACGCTTTCGATCCTTGTGATGCCGCCACATTCGTCGACCAGCTGTGCCCTGTTCCCGCGGGCACTTTCTCTGCCAAGGGCACGCAAAAGATTCCCGAGGAGTTCGCCAACTTGGTCCCAGCGATTGCGTTTCAGATTCCCGACATTGCGGCCATGGCTACGTTGCAGCTTCAGTCCAAGGAGTCGGGTGAGAGGGTAGCATGCCTCGAGGCTCAGGTGACCAACGGCAAGACCGCCGTTGTCCCTGCCGTTTCTTATGTTGCCGCCGGTGTTGCTGGAGCTGCTTTGATCATGAGCGGTATTTCGGCTGCTGGAGCAGCCTTCTCGGGCGCCAGTGCTGCGGCAAGCGGTGCGAGTGCTGGTGGTATGGGAACCATCAGCCCTAGCTTCACAGAGGTCTTCGGCTGGTTTCAGGGCATGGCCATGAACGGCATGATGTCTGTCAACTACCCCAACGTGTACCGAAGCTTTACCCAGAACTTTGGCTTCTCGACCGGTCTCGTCCCATGGACACAGATGCAGATTTCTATCGACCAGTTCCGCAACATGACTGGTGGCAACCTGACAGAGGACAGTGTCGAATTCTTAAAGAGCGCTACTTTGGTGTACCCGGATGGTTCGTCCTCGACGCCTTCCGGCTCGGCGCTTGTGAAGAGGGCATTCGACAACTTTGTCCACCTTGCCAGACGTCAGATCGAGGGTATCGAGACCAGCGTCAACACGACCGAGCCCGGCGTTGCGCCCGAAGGTGGTGCTCCCACCGAGACCATCCGCGTGGCTGTCACCGGCATGCAAGCCTACGTCCAGGAGCTTTCCGTCCCCAAGTCCAACACCTTCATGACGGTGCTCCTCATTGTGGCTCTTGTCATTGCTGTAATCGTTGTGAGCGTGCTCCTCGTCAAGATCATTCTTGAGTTCTGGGCTCTCTTCGGCAGCTTCCCCAAGTCGTTGTCTGGCTTCCGCAAGCATTACTGGGGCTCCATCGGTCGCGCCATCACTCACTTGATCCTTCTCCTCTACGGCGTGTGGGTGCTGTACTGCGTCTTTCAGTTTACCAATGGGGACTCCTGGGCGGCCAAGACCCTGGCTGGTATCACCCTCTTCCTGTTCACGGGCATCCTGGCCTTTTTCTCCTTTAACATTTGGCGCACGGCCCGGAGACTCAGGAAGCACGAGGGCGACGTTGCAGGGTTGTACGACGACAAGAACATCTGGGTCAAGTACAGCTTGTTCTACGAGTCCTACCGCAAGGGCTGCTGGTGGATCTTCGTGCCCACCATCATTTACATGTTTGCCAAGGGTTTTGCTCTGGCTGCCACTGACGGCAATGGCATGGTCCAGACATCTGCCCAGCTCATCATCGAGGGCGTCATGCTCATCGTGCTGATCTGGAGCCGTCCCTACGAGCGAAAGTCGAGCAACATCGTCAACATTACCATTCAGGTTGTTCGCGTTCTCTCCGTCGTCTGCATTTTTGTCTTTGTTGAGCAGTTCGGCATTGCCCAAACTACCCAGACTGTTGCCGGTGTCGTCTTGATCGCTGTGCAGTCTGCCCTTACGGGCATTCTTGCGATCCTGATTGCCTGGAACGCGATCAGCGCTTGCTGCAAGAAGAACCCACACAGACAGAGGAGAAAGGAGATGGGTATGTCATTTGTTGTTTACCCCTCTCAGGATCGAGATCTTGCTAACATGCCCCCTCAGAAAAAATGCAACGTGACACCCTCACCCCATTGGATGCGCGCAACTCTCTCCTTCTCGACCGCGAGAAAACAACCCAGTCTGATCTCACTGACTCCTTCTCCCTGCTCAAGACGGGCGCTCCCCTTGGCACTGTAGACACGAAGCAGTCCCTCACTCGCTCTGTGTCTTCTGCTTCGTCGAGATACACCCCGCCTCCCGCCCAGGCCCAGCCGCAACATACCCGTGATGGCAGCAACGATAGCTCCTATTTCCGCAACAACATCCGTGAAAGCAGACAGCCAAGGCTACCAATCTCAGCCAATGGAACGGTGTACCATTCCCAACCAAATACATACGGAGGAGGTGCTATGGGGTATGGAGGTGGAGGCTACGGGCCGGGAGGGGGGTATGGATACCGGGGATGATCTGAGTGACGTGATATGTGGCCGAAAACAAGTTGTTGGAAACGAGAGCTGGGGGAGATGTAAGGGGGGGTGAAATGACGATGGCTTACCACCAATACCTTGTATTTTTATTTATTATTTTCTTGATTTATTGTTTCTGACGATATCTCTTATTATTTGCTAGCATAGCAGTCATACCCGATATTTATGTATATCACACCATCATTAAACACTACCAACGAGGTATCGATCGACGTACGAACCGACATCGAAAATGATTGCGAGGTTACGCTATCATGTTACTTGACTCTCAATCAAATCATTCCATCTCCTGTCGTGTACATGACCGGACAGCAGGCTGTCTTCCCTTGACATGCTGTGCCTCATAATACACAGACACACCTCACTCCTTACTATTCATCGAGATCTGGCGAGAACGCTCACATTGTCTCACCATATAAGCATGGGCCAACGCCCTTGTGCGTGCCCGTCTCCCCGTCCATGTCTCCATTTCATGTCGGTGTTATAATCATGCCATTCGTGTCTGCTCTCTATCGCCGACTTCCCAACAAAACCGTTCTGACAAGTAAAAGAAAAAGGATGGCTCACCTCGCATATCACGTCACACGACATGTCTCCCGACCGCATTTCCCACCTCTTTTGCCGTCAGCCAGCCAGCCAGCCCCATCCAGATTCTCACATAGCCTAGAACACTACAGCCCCCCTCCCCCTTCCCTCCATTGATAGGCATACCGAAAGCCGTCATCACCGACCAACCGGTCAGCCTACGGTAAAGAGGCGCAGAGTCTACCGAATCCATCATTAACCGCCTGTTAGCCAACTATCCATCCAGCCAAAACTAGGCCAGACCAGGGGGGAGGGGGGCCTTAAGCGTCGACGGACCAAGATTCTGTCCCAAAAGGTCTAGACCTCCACCGACCGCCCCCCCTTGCAGCTGCATGACGGTAAGAAATCCAAACATGCAGATCGAAAAATCCCATGGTCATCGAATACGGGAATTGTGTTCTTTGCCCTGATTGAACCTATCAAACTCGGCAAATCAACTCTTCCAATTGACAGCCTTTTTCTTTTTTGGATTTTCCGCCATGCCGAATTCAACAACCGATTGTCCCATCTGCTACGCAACCGACATCACTGACTTGATCCCCATCCATTTTGATTGAACAAAGCTACAATAGAAATGAATGAATCTCGATCTGTTTTACATTCACTACTCCAAACAGTGGGCATTGCGGGTTCTGATCTCCGGTCTTGGTTACGTCGTTTCTCAGACGCTAAAGACGTCGTCGATACGGAGACTCTGACACGACGACAGCCTCTTCTTTTTTTTGCTGCTAATCTCACCCACATACCTACGTTACCGCATCACACAAGACTTTGTCTGACAAAACCCCGTCATTTTCCATCTTTTCTTACCAAGTACTCTGTACCTAGCAAGCCCGCCAATTTTCCAAGACGATAATCCCGTTCTCTCAAAGGCATGTATGTATCTTCCACCAACCCCCCAACCCCCCCCCCTCGGGCAGTTCAATCCGGTTCAGACCGAGAAACCCCATGTCATCTCATCCCCCAGAACGTCACTTTCCCATCCCCATCACACACACATTCTGTTCATCCACACATTCCAGAGATTATCAGATCATATTTTTTTTTTCCACCCCCGGAAAAGAAAAAAGTCAATGACGCGTTTCTGCGGGGCAAATGCACACAAGACATATGTACACCTTATGTATGTACACTACTAGGCAAGGTAGGCAAAACACGCACATCAGGGACACACACACACACACACACACACACCCCTTCGGAGACTAGTCCGAAGCCGAATTGTACACACAGCAAAATAATTACAGACAGTTAGTTTCCTCTGTTTGCGAAAAGACAAAAAAAAGAGAGCAGCAAACCATCCACCAAAAACACTTCTTCACCACCACCACCACGACACACACACAAAGTCCACCCAAACTCAGGTACCCAACTATAGTAGTTAATCACACCACATACATACATATACACTTCTCAACAGAGCACTTCCTATGATCTATCTAAACATCTCCTATATCCACTACCAACCCCCCCCCCCCCCCGGCCGGCCCCCAAGACAGATCCAGGAACCTGCCATAAGAAATCCTGTCTCAATTACTACACACTACCTACTACACTATATATCTACCCATGTACGTATGTACAAGTACATGATCGAGATCTTTTCCACAAATTCGCCCCCCTCGCTTATTAGTAGCCCACCTTCCTACCACTACCTACACTTACCCATAAAAATCAAAAACTCCATTCCCGGATGTTATCTCCTATTCCAGATCGACAAAAAACAATGCAAGCTTGATCTTGACACGAATAGTGGGCCCTCCCCCCCCCCCTCCCCCCTTCAAACCCAAAAAGAGATGTCTTCTGATGATCTCGGCATTCGGACTGTTTGCTCCGCTCAAAGTCGTGCTTCCTCTCGTCAAATTGCCTCCTTGCCTCCTTCCAACACTTGCCATAAGGTAGCCAGCTAGCTCACGTGTATACCTAGATGAGTATCATCATGTTGTGGAAGCTCAAGAGAAAAAAAAAAGAAAAAGAATCAGGAGGAATGATATAATTTTTCATCAAAAAAAGGTGTATATACAAAAAAAGTAAAAAAGAAAATATCGTTTTGTGACAAGAGATAAAAGAGGCAGCCTCTCCAACGCTCCCAAGGTCCCTCAAGTTATGCCAAAATCATCTCTGTTGTGTACGGGGGAGCGGGCTTTATGTCATAAACGCCGTACACAATATAAACCCAAAAAGAAAAAGAAAATCCATATAATATATCACGGTCCAAATTAGCAGTGTGCCCCAGACCGAACTCGCCACGTCTTCCCCAAGGGTATAATGCAACCAAGAAACCAAAGAAACGCCCGACAAACACACGCGTAGCTTGCTGTAGGTGAGCCTTTTCTACTGGGCTCGCCGGTCGACAATCTCGCCTGCTCGGAGCAATGCACTCATGCCGTCGAGTCTGGCAGCGTCCGGCTTCCCATGTTGGGGGTGTCTAGCTTGTGGTAACTGTGTTTGCTGAGCAGAAGTAGACGAGGTGTAGGCCACACTCGAGGGGTGTGCGGTTACTGGGAGTTGCGAAAGCACGGGCCTGGCATAACCTTTGGCATTGGCATCCATGTCAGTATTCTTTCGATTTTTGGGCGGATGGGAGGCGCACCATTAATTGCTGGCAAGGTGCCGGCACCATTGGGGTATGGGCCACCCTGGAAAATATGTGTTGATCGTTGCTGCAGCGGGTGTTGTTGATGGTGTTGCTGCTGCTGGGTTAGATCGAAATGGTCTGGTTTCGACGCCAGCAGCGCGTGTATTGGCAGCTGACCGTCGGTTGGTGTCCTTGGCTGACCGAACGGCGAGCCTGAAGATGTGCTGCCAGACGTTGACTGCTCGCTCTTGAGAGGTGGTGGCCTGCTGTCACCGCCCTCGATGCGGCCTGGATGGCCGTTTGGGCTTGGTAGCGGCTCGCGTGGAAACCGGTACCCATTCATCTCGACCGAGTGCATTCCACCCGGGAACCGTTGACCTTCAAAGACATCCGACAGTGAGGGAAGGTGTCTTTGCATGTTGGGTGGTTCGTCCCTCCAATTTGGAGCTCGTTGGTTTGGTGCCTCCATCGGGTTGAAGGTGGGAGATCGTTCATGTCGCTCGGTGTTGTTGATCATGGGCGAGTGCATCGGCTCGTCTTTTGGCGAAGCGTGGGAAGCGCCAGGAGTCGTGGCAGTCGAGTATTGCGATTCACTCATTGACACAACCGATCCAAGCCTCTGTCCCCGGCTCGCTGGAGGTTCGCTGCTTCTGCGACTGTCCTCTCGGCTGCCACTTCTGCTGGATCGATTTTGGCCAGCTCTTGGAGGACTCGCACGATTGTGACCCTCACCATCAGACATTTTCATCCTTTTCCCTGCATCCTTATCTAAGCAATACTATTATCAGACCATGGTCGGAGGCGATCCAAGTTTAACATACTTGCGCGACATACCTTGAGGGGGAGAGCCGTGCTTGGCTTTGAATTCTTGCAGGTACAACATGTACTTCTTGTATTCGGGGGTCTTTTTGTACTCGGCAAGATCGCTTAAGTACTTCTCCTTGATCGCCTGCGCTTGGGACTCATAGGGCTCCTTCTCAGAAGCATTGAGGCTTTGCCAGTTCTCACCAACAAGCTTGGCGATTTCAGTAAACGATAAGTTGCGACCCTTGAGCTCCTCGCGCATTTTGTTCGAAAAGAGCACGTAAGCCGAGGGCGGCCGCTCTGGCGCATTTTCATCAGGCTAGTCAACATGTCAGTAACGTTGCTCCACCAAAGCGAGTGAGGGGGAACAAACCTTGGGGTGACGACGGTATTTCCGTTTGGTGACCACCATGACGCCTGCATCTCGGGAATCCTGCCTGGGGACATCGGTCCGCTGCGAGTCTTGAAGTCTCAAATCCTCAATGCTTGGCTGGGTTGGGGAAACGAGAGAAGCGTCCGGCGCAATGCCCCTAGTGTTCGCAATGCGTCTTTGAAGTTTCTGTTTACAAACGTTAGCCAACTCGGCATTTCTGAGTGAGATCTGGCATTCATACCCTTCTGTGACCCAACTTCACTCCTAGTGTGTCCCTATTCGCACAGCTTCAAGTCAGCACCGTCTCCTTTGATTTCTTTTCTGGTGGGATACGGTAAACGTACAGATCGGACTCGGTGATGTCCAGAATGGTTTCCCATGTGTCAAACCCTTGCTCGAGGAAGGCTTCCAGATACTGGCCCAGTCCCAGCTCTCCAAAAACGGTCGACAGTAGTTGCGTCATTCAACCTCGCTCGTGTGCTGCTGGCTGGCTGGTGCTGGTTTGTGGTGTAACAGGTGTGTTTGTTTATTTGGTCCCTGAGCTCGATGTTGTCTAAGTTGTCTGGTCCCGTGCCCTAGGCTCTCGAATCAGAGCGGGTCAAGGGAACGCGGCTCGTGGTGGTGCGCTCTCGGAGCTTCGGCTGGCGTGGACAGCAATACGGTGGGCTGAAAGGGGGCCTGTATGTCAAGGGATGGTGGTCGAGAGGAATCGAGCTTCGCTGGCCGGTGGGTTCTTATGAAAGGGGAGTCCAAATTTCGCGTGGTATGGCTGGGATCGTTTTCTGTCGCTGGACGACAAGTGCTGCTTGCTCGGCGCTTTCTCGTGGGGAGGTCTCAATGGGAATGTTAGACGGGATTCACAGCAAGCATGGCATTCTTGAAGGGCAGTGGTGGCTTTTGGCGGTGGGGTAGAGGTCAAGATCTCGATGACATGCCGAATTGGAGGAGAGACAGGAGCTGGTTGACGTGGGACGAAATCGGTATGGAAGTGAAAGGGTGTACAAGTGTGTCCGGGAGGGCACAGGTAGGTACTTACAGGATACGGACAGAACACGGAACCGGAGCCGGTGCAGGGAGCTCGGGGGAAGCCAGGGGTGATTTGCTCGGATGGGTTATGCGTAGAGGTACGAGGTACCCGCCGTCGGTGTCTCGCTGCGGAATGCTGGGCGTGGGACTAGAAAAATCGATTTCGATCTGTGCTTTGGGCCTGGACTCTGGGTCGAAAAACAGACGAAGGGAGTGCGCAAGTTTATTATCTGCTGGGCAGGAGAAATGCGGTGTCAGCAAATTGAGCGAGCAGAAGCGACATGGGGATCAATATAGTACAGTACATATGTATGTACGTTAAAATGTCGAGGTCAATCCCAGTGCGTGGCCGTGGTGGCTCCCAAATCGGCTGATTTGTGGACAGCGGGTGAAGTTCCTAGGTACTCAACTAGCCTCCTCGGGAAAGGACCGCCTGCGCTGGGTGCCGCCGTATGAACGTCTTGGATTTTGGCGATGGTTGTTACGCTACCTTACATATGTTGGAGCTTGCCCCCTGCCAAAAGGTACAGTACAAGCAAGCAGACATGTTGGAAAGATGCAAATTGACGGTTCAGGCATCAGATCAACAAAACATCGGACAGGGCGCCGTGTCCCCAGCACAGCGCCAACAGGACGAACCGCTGCCCGGGCTCCCAGCAGCAAGCTGTCCATCACTGCCCAGCATTCGGTCTCAGCAGTGGCCAGCAGAGGCCAGCAGTGGCCAGCAGCAGCCAGCAGCAGCAAGCCGGCGGTACCCTTGGGCGAGATGGCCCGATCTACGGATCATAGGTTCGGTCATGGGCATTCCTCTTCAAAGATGGCAAAGTGACACCGAGCAGTCGACTTTGTGATGGGCCGAACGGTCTGCTTGATCGAGATCTCAACGGAAACGGCCCATGGGCGGCAGGGCAATAGGGCAATCGTGCTGCTCTCGTATTGTTTGGCCATTTCGCGGTAACCGTGGTCGAGATGAATGCCATGATGGCGGCCAACCAAAGCGGCATGGCAAACCCCAAACTCAGTCGGGGCGTCGGACGGCGGAGGGGCACCTGGAGCAGTGGAGGGGGGGGAAGCGAGCAAGGGGGATCTCGATCCCAATCGACACCATGAGGCACATGAAAAAAAAAACGTACGATTATGATGGATCAGCAGGCCTCCCCACCAATCAAAAGCCGCCCGGCCGCCGCTTTCCCAAGCTGGCGTGGGAGGGCCGTCACGGACTCACGGCAGGGTGGCAGGTATTATCAGCCAGTAGCAAGCTGCCATTCACAAACCGCTCAGTGTTTCCTTGATGATGATGGCGTTCCAGGTACACCCCTTCCGTCCTGGGTTTGCGTCCCAGCTGCAACGGGACCGACGGCATGTTTTTTTTTTTTTTCCCTTTGCTCGCTGACTAGTGTACATGTTGCCCGTGACATGAATTGAATTACATATTATGAATATTGTGATCAGCTGCCACGAAAGTTGAAGACACACACGATAGCTCGCGGAGAATACCGTTGGCTCCCGTCAGTTTATTATTTGCATGGAGCATGGAGGGGCAGGGTCAGAGGCGGTTCACCGTACACACACACTCACTAATTACCCCTCGGCCGGACAGCCAGCAAGCAGGTAGTTAGTGTACACTGCAATTATTTTATTCCTGATAATGTCAACCATCGACATTTTGCCCCGCGATCGAATCTTTTGCACATATGTGATGCCACACACCACTCCCGGTCTCAACTCTGTATCTGTATGTGTCATGTCCCGAGAGTTGCGGTCTGCTGGTGAGGATTTGTTGATATTTTCCGGGTTGTGCGCAGTACTGTAGTGGGCAACATCCGGGCCTAGTAAAAATGGGTAACGGAGAGAAATCCGATGCGCAAAATGGCCTAATTGTCCCAAAAGACCCAAATGGGAGATTCCCAGTCATTGGCGCCGTTGGGAATTGCCGTTCCATATGGGATTTCCGATTCCAGCATAGGACAATTCGGTTCGCAATCAGGCCATGGGTCGCAAGGCTCCCAGATGGTCCTCGTCTGATTGAGCAGGGAGCTCCGCAGTCCAGATTCCTGGAAATCTATCAAGGGCCTAGAACGTCCCCGCCGAGTCTCCGCAAGTCACGTCACAAACAAGGGTCTCTTCTCGGCACGATATCTCATCAAGGTCCCCTCCCCTCCACACCCAGTCAAACACACAGAACCAACCTTTAGCATTCATTGTATGTACACTACGTACACCACCTATCCATACCGAACCATCCTTAGAAACTCGAGCCGAATGCGAACGATTCTTCTTCAGACGCCGGCCCGATCTCCTGAGCTTGCTTGCCCTGAGGTCTGCACGTGGACAGTCGCTGTCGCTGCGTGGGGCGTCGTCGTCACCACCAGTTTACGAGGCTGTGGTAATTTGTCCAGCAGGACAAAGAGCAAAGCCAAGCTCCAACAACACACCCTTTGCTGAGCCAAGCCTTGGTGGAGTGCCGTCGTAAAAGCGCTCGACACCCAGTCATCGCCCAAAACGCCATAGCCTTGCTGCAAAAATCGTACGTTTGTCTGAGAGGAGACTGATCGTGTTAAACATTTGCGGTTTCAACAGGGCACATCGGCAGCACCGACTACGGAACCGCTGTTCCAGCTGCTTCTGCGCTATTGACTCTTGACAACGTCGGTATCCGTAGTGTAGTGTAGTCGTTACCGCTCACACAAACTTCGCCGCCGGTTTTTCGGTGGATATCGCGGCATCGGCCTCTTGTTTCTTTTTGCCAAACTCGCCCACTACATTTCCTGATCACAATACCGAACATGGCGTCGCCGAACTCCCCAACCGAGAATGGCGTCTCCGAGACGAAGCCGGTCCAGAATGGAAATTCGTCCTCTTCGTCGTCGTCGCCGCCCTCAGCGTCGGTTGGCGAGAACTTGGCGCAGGTAAGCGATTTGTCCCACGCTGTAGGCCTTGCCAGGCCATGCAAGCAAAGCATAGCTGTTTAATGCCACGAATACACTACCACACACAATCTCGTTCCATCTCCGGCCCGACCCCTTCGCTGACGTCCTGTCTCTTGCCATTATGGTCCAGGCCCTGAAAGATCTTGCCAGGTATGATGCGGCTTTCATTTCTCGGTGTTTTCTTCGAATGTCCATGGCAATTCCCGTAGCATCCCGGTTCGGCCCCGCGTGGGCTTTGGCAAATCGCATATCCACATGGCACGAGATTTCCCAGGGTCCCTCTGCCGCCTTACCCTTTACGAATAGGGTTTTAACATTGCTCCCTGCATGCCGCTCCCTTTGGCCGACATATCTGATGCTTTTCTACGCATACACCGCTCCTCAAAGAGGAGAAAGATCAGAGATTCGGGCAGCCCTGTCTGAAGTCAGCAGGACACGCTCCCGAGTCACGCCTTGGCTTCCTACGGATAGTTTCCCTGGCCTCCTGGTTGGATGAATGCCTATAAGGTTTTGTCAACCGACAGCACCGACTGCAGGGAGGAGGACCCTTTGTGCAGCTCGCTCGACCCTAGAATCTGCTGACCTGGCTGATCTGGTGTGGTCTGGCCCGAATTATTGCATGGTCCACACCCGTCGCAATGGTTGCTGTGTGAATGGCATGGCGGGCTGCTGTTCCGAGCAAGCTGTCGCCCCCTTTCTACCTATCCCTCAACAGAAATTTGCTATGCCCCCCCCCCTTAAAATCCGAAAAGCTTCGGCACTCCAGCCTACATGCCTAGCCACGAGGAAGGACGGCAAGCCAGACGGAAGTCTTGGTCACTGAAGTGGAAGCCAAAGAGATCGGTATTCACTATGGCATATCGCCCGATCTGGAACTTGGTCTCGAAGAGCACAGATCGTGAACTACACTGGTCGTGCTAGGTTACAGCACGCTGATCAATATAAAAATATATAGGGGCGAGCAGACCGCTACTGCGTTGGAGAAAGACCTGACCAAGCTAGAGAGCAGGTTGGATGAGATTTTGGCCTCGTTGGGGGTCAACATTGATGACCTGGAGGAGGGGGTGGATTCCACGAATGACGGCAAAGAGAGCAACGGGGAGGTCAACGGCAAGAAATGATGGGACGCCATAGCGTGTAGGGAGTGGTTTATGATGGACATGACTAGATGAGACGACATGAAGACGATAGACGGCAGTTGCTACAGTACTTGCCTGCATGAGAGACTACACATGGCCCCTGTAGCCACTTAGAGCGCCTGTCACTGTAGTCGTTTGTGTGTCGTTGTATGCTTACCTTCTAGGAGCAATCTGGTATAGAACTCTTAAATGGTACCGTATTTCTTTTTCATTATTATTAGGACAATTAATCAATCCCGACTGAAGTCAGTTATGTTGCCTTTTTGAACCGAACCTAGTGAGCGTCGAAGCCCCCCTGCGTGTAAGCCTTACGAGACCAAATTGCACGCCTGGCCAACAAAGTTCACCACCACGCTCTTATACATTGTTCTCGACATCCAAGGTAGCTAACTATGTGGTAACAGGTCATGGGTAACATATTTATCCAAAAAAGGAAAGAAAAAAAAAAGAACAAGGAAAACTACTGGGCGTCAGCTGAAAGTGTCTATCTATAATAGTTTTCCACCACCAGAGCACGTTCGTTATTAAAATAGCAAGAGAGAGTAGAAATGGAAATTGATTCCCCCCTCGTCGTAAAAAGCAACGACACAACAAGCTGGGTATGAAATGTTCTTTATTTTTCCTTGTCACAGATTGACAGCATCCCATATTATCCACTACACTCTCACAACTCGCCTCGAGAGGAACAAAAGCAACATGAAGGATTAAAAATCAAGATGGTCATTATCGTAAACAAACTCCAATACACAAAACCACCAGGCCCTCCCAACAAGCCACCCGACATTCACTCCCATGCTTTACCTCTCCCCCTCCCTTCTCATCTTTTGTTCCCCGGGCAATCTACCATTTCGCCCATGCCTTAACAAAGTTCCTTCTCACAACCCAAGGTCAACATGACCCAAAAACTTCATGTACTCTCTCTCTCTCTTTCTCTTTCTACTCCCCCCCAATCGAAATCTCCGCCCCCCAATCCTTCCTAATCGTCAGCTCCTCCAGCCCCTCCGTCTTGTTGATCACCAGCCCCTTCTCGTTCGCCAAATGCAGCAAGCAAATAAAGCAGTAACTCGTCGAGATGTCGTCCATCACCGGCTTGGGGTACACCCTCTGCAGCCCATTCATCACATCCGTAAACTTCAATTCCGGATCCTCCGGCGTCGGGCTCTCGGGCGTAGGCGTGGGCGGCGGTGGTGCCTCCTGTCATTTTCATCCGTTAGCATCAACCACCATTACCAACCCAACTTCTCGCAGCAGCAGCGGGGCACATACCTCCAGCTTCTCCAGCCCCATCCCCTTCCAAATCTCCTCCTTCAACCTCCTCACGTCCACCTTCTTCGCCACCCTGGCGTACTGGACATACTCCGGCCTCACCCTCCTCGACTGCGTCACCAGCATCGTCCCAAACGCGAGATCGGCAGGGTTCGTCACCGTCATCCCCCCAAACGCCCCCGTCATCCCCACCTCCGTCATCCCCCCCGCGTTGTTCAGCATTGCCCCCCCCGGCAAGTCGGGAGAGAAGTGCTCCCTCGCGTCCGCAAACTCGTCATCCATATCGTCATCATCCGCCCCGTCCCCGCCCGCAAAAGGCAGCCCGTCGTCCTGGAAAAAGTTCGCGTCGTAGTCTCCCTGCGGCAGGTCATCCGAGAGCGGGTTGCTCTCCGGCGCCTTTTGCGACGCCCAAAACGCCTCGTTGAGCTCCACCGGGCCGTTGCTGTCCAGCGTCTCGGCCCTCCTGGCCGAGACGGCGTCGTGGTGGTTGGAACCGAGTCTCTTGCGGTTGTGCAGCCTGGCCTTGGGCTTGAGGAACAGAGACAAGAGCTGCTTGCTGTTGAAGTGCTTATCGTCCGGCAGCAGGTTCCTCGTCTTGGACTTCCAGTCCTTCTTCGCCATGGAGATGGTCGTGTTGGACGTCGCCGAGGTGTAAATCGCGTCCGCGATGGCGGGGTCCAGGGGCGAGGCAAAGTCAATCTCAAAAGGTTGCTTCTCCTTGCGCTGCTTGGTAGGTTCGGTGGTCTTGTTGTTGTCCTTGATCTTGCGAATGCGCCAGTGCTCGGCGTTGGACCAGTTCTTTTGGAGGGCTTGGTCAAAGTAGCTGAGGATGTCCTCGTGGACCTTGTCCGCTTTTTGGGCGTGGGTCATGGAGATGACGTAGTCTGGGTTGGCCGTGTCCATGAGGTCTACCGCGTCGCCTTCTCCTTCTGCTTCCCCGCCGTCGTTGCCGAGGCCGAGGCCGGCGTCAAAGACGCGCATCATCTGGGGTTCGAGAGCGGCTTCACGGGCCCAGGCTTCACCACCCTCGCCAAAGGCTACATCGCCGCCGAGATCGAAGGTGCCGAGGCCGTCGAAGTCGTCAAAGCCGAGGGGGTTCTCGTCGTCAATGTACATCTCCGACTTGTTACTAGCCCCAGGTGTCTTCTCCTTCTCCTGGTCTCGCCAGTCCTCTGGCGCTCTAAGGAAGGGAATGTCGAGAGAGCCGGAAGGATCACCAAGATCAAACTCCTTGAGCGACGGGCACACATCCATCTCATCCAACCGGCTCAGATCCGGAAAGAACCTCTGTCCAAGCCCAACAACATCAATCTCAATATCCCCCTCATCCTCCTCCTCCACCTGCATCTCCGTATCCTCCTGATCCTGCATCGACCCATCCGCATCCTCCTCATCTTCTTCCTCTACCCCCTCCTCCGCCTTCTTCTTCCTCGTCCTCGAAGTAGACGCATCGTTCGCATCATCACTACTATCAAACACAATCCTCCCCTGCGAATCAATCATCAAATGATTCAACAACAACCCCTTCGCACCCCCCTCATCAAAATCCGCCGACGCCTTTTTAAACAGCGGGTCAACCGCAAACTCCAACTCAAACTTCTTCAACTGCAACGAGGCAAACGACGGCGCCAACGTCGCCTCGGACGACCTCTGCGTCTTCTTCTTGGCCTTCTTCCTCACGTTCCCATCCTCATCCACCTCCTCCTCCTCGTCCTCGTCCTCCTCCTCCCCCTTTTTCCGCTTGCTGTCCCGACTGTCCGCCAGCCCGCTCAGCAGCTTGCCCGTCTCGGTCGCCACGCTGTCGACCCTGCTGGTGTAAATCTTGACGCACCCGTCCAGCGTGCAGCTCGCCTTTTGGAAGTTCACCCCGTCGCCCTCCTTGAGCAGGCTCATGTCGTGAAAGTAGTCAATCAGGGCAAAGTTCCACGAGTTGGCCGCGTTGATCTTGTTGTCGGTCGCCATCTTCATCCACTCCTCAAAGTTGGCCAGGATGGGGACCCGCTTCATGGGGGTGACGGCTTTGCCCCCGATCATGACGTCGTTGTCGTCGTCGAGGAAGTTTTCCCTGCCGCTGTGCCTGCGGCGGCGCGGGGTGCGGGGGTTGCTGCTGTTGTTCTGGGAGTTGTCTGGGCTGTCCACGCCTTCGAGATCGAGGGGGGCGAGGGATTGGCGGCGGGGGGTGGTTGCGCGGGCGGCGCCTTCGGTGGCGGCTTGTCGGAGCTGGTTGACGTGGGCTTCGTGGAGGGCTTTGCGGCCGTGGGAGCGCTGGGCTTTTTCTTGGGCGTCGTCGTTGAGGGGCATTCTGATGGGAGGGAAGCAGTGTTAGGGAGGGGGGGCTGCTGTTGGATCGCATTTGAATATTGTTGTGATATACTCACTTTACTGGCGACTTGAAGGGTGAGGCGGCCATGTTCCCCGAGGGGACCCGGCTCACGCTCCTACGGTGCGCCGCTGATACTCGAGGCATCTTGTCTGTTTTTTTTTGGCTTTTGATATTATTGTCGAATCATCCGTCCAAAGAGGCGATCAAAAAAGAGGTTTCGCGCTCCTGGCGTCGGTACGTGTGGTGGGTGATTTGATCGCGGTGTGGGTGTCGTCGGTTCAAATTTGGCGATTGATTGATTTGTTGGCGGCGACAACCCCCCCCTTCTTGCTGCTGTTTGTTTACTTTGGGCCTCGAACTGCAAAACCGTTTGCGACGGCGCGATTGGCTGGCAACGGGGCGGATGTGGCTCGTGCGTGCTGAAGAACACGTGCTGATAAGAAGTGGAAGTGTGGGGTAATTATATTGTTGGCTGAGGGCGGGATCCGGGGGTTTGGGTTTCGAGCAGTTAGGAAACCTGGAAGCTTTCAACATACAAAAAAACGGTCAGACGGTTGTTGATGGGCGGATGGCTGCATCTGAAAGGCAACGACATGTCGACATGTTGCATTAGGGCTGTGGGTTTGTTTTGAAAGGATGACGGTAGTGATTGTCTGTGCTTTCAAGTTTGTTGATTTTATGCCAACGTCCCCCGCTTGATATTGAGGTTCAGTTATATGGTGCTCCTTCCCTTCCAAGAGACAAGCTTTTGTGCCTCGATACCCAAGATTCTGATTTGAGCTTGGCCCTTTACGGATATGACTACATACCTAGATTCAAACATTCTTTTCAGAACATACCTATGCCCTTCCCTTCAAGAGCAGAGCCTCTTTCCTCTTCCCTCCATCCGTACTTGTTTGTCACAATGACAAGCCCGTGTCAGTGCACTCGTCCTTTCTATCAACACCCGAGTTAGTTGCGCCTCTAGTGCTTATCCCAGTTGGCCTATCATCAGGATACCTTTCTGCATGATGGTGCCCATCTCAGTCTCCTCACAATGCACCCACATCACACGTCGACGCATGCCGTTTCAAGCTGCCAAGGTCTCGACACCCGCTGACTGCTGGATCCAATCAGCGCCCTCGCCACCGCCGCGATAGGTAGTGGTGTACCACTGCCACCAACAGCTGAAGACGACGCGGCCCAGACCGTTTGTTCACTAACTCGTCCCGGTGCCAAGCCAACTCCTACCTGAGAGCACCGCTAGAGGGATGATCTCATACTTAACGAAACAACCTACAGCTACCCAACCGTCGGCTCGACCTGCTCTTGGAAGGACAAAACAATTCGGTACGCCCGGTGAGACTTATATAGCTCTCCACGGCCCGCCGGCTGCCTTCGCATACCGGCGCATCCATTTCTCGGCCGTTACATTTCACCATCGCTTGTTTTCTTGAGCGCGCAATGCCATGATATCACAAACAGAATGCCACCTCCTCTCCGTACCCGGAGCAGATATAGCTCCCGGCCTGTTGTGACGGCCCTCTTACTTATCACAATCATAACGACTTACTATGCGCTCTTCTCGCCAAGATCAGACATCGCCAGTCGCCAACTACACCAGCCCAGTTCAAAACTGGTCGCGCGACATGTCAACGACGATGTGGCGAGGGTGGAGGATGTCGACTGTCGCATGGTTCACAGCGCCGAGGACCAATGCGCCTTTATCCTCGCCAACTGCGAAGACGACGAAGCCGGTCTCGTTCATTATCTGTCATTCTACTACTGCACCCTTGGTGGCGCAAAACCCGTCGCCTTTGCCATTCTCGCCAGCTGGCTTGGTTTACTGTTTACGACCATCGGGATTGCCGCGAGTGACTTCTTCAGCGTGAACCTCAGCACCATCGCCAGTGTCCTTGGGCTGAGCGAGAGCTTGGCGGGGGTCACGTTTCTCGCGTTTGGAAACGGCTCTCCAGATGTGTTTAGCACCTTTGCCGCCATGGGATCCAACAGCGGGAGTATGGCCGTTGGCGAGCTGATAGGAGCGGCTGGCTTCATCACTGCTGTTGTGGCGGGTTCCATGGCCTTGGTGCGGGAGTTCAAGGTCAGCAAGCGGACGTTTGTGCGGGATATCGCCTTCTTCATTGTGGCTATCAGCTTTACGATGATGTGTCTGGCGGATGGCGAACTGCACCTGTGGGAGTGCTTGTGCATGATTGGGTTCTACCTGTTTTATGTGGCAGTTGTTGTTGGGTGGCATTGGTTTACGGCCAGGAGGAGGCGTCAGAGGCTACGGGATGTTGCCTCCCGCACGCACTACTTTGGGCCGTCGGGCAGGGGAACAGAAGAATTCGAGCCGTACCGCGATGAGCCGGAAGATGACTCGGCACCGGTGGGTGGCCGGTCGAGTAGTGCTCCGGAGGTTGCTGATATCAGTGTCTTGGAGCGGGCTCCTCGAATTGAGGTTGATGGTGTCGAGGTGCCGGCCGCTCCATCACCGCAAGATCAAGAAGATCTTGAACTACACGTGGCCACGGAAATGGCCAACAGCATGCGCGCAAATCGGCCTCGATGGACCCGGAGCAACACGACCACTATTGCCCCTATTCGACCCAGCCTTGTTGGCGTGCTCGAGTTCCGATCTGTCTTGTCCTCGTTGCAGAAAGCAAGGAATATGCATTTGGGGCCGCTCCCTGTTCGAGCGAACTCTGGTCATCAACGAGCCAGCTCTACTGCCGAACTTCCTCGCGGCCGTCCCAGGAATAGTACTCTGCCGGCCCACCTACCCACCAACTCGAGAGAAAGGGCTCTTTCGCACGGAAACAACCCGTTAAATTTACAGAACGATTCTCTTCCACATCCTGACTTTGCCCAAGAAAGACCGAGCACTCGGATGAGCTCAGCAAGCCGCACCATTGATGGTATGCTCGCACCACCATTAGGCGCATCGACAGCTGCCATTGACCATGCGATTCAGGAAGAGCAATCGCCTGGACAGTCTCCCACGCCATCTCCACGTTTACAGTTACAAATACCACCATCTCATAGCAGAACTTCCAGCGGTCACTCGTCGCCGTCGCTCTCACCTTTCCCTGGATTCATGGAGTCTCCAGCCCTCCTTACACCCGCGTCACCAGAGCACCCTCCCGCTTTCCCGTTTCCAGACCCTCTGGACATGCGCCGTCAGTCCATTTCTGGATTTTCTGACCATGTAGAGGAGCCCAAGCCGGTCAGGTGGTGGCCTTATTCGGTGCTACCACCTCCCCACGTGCTTCTCGCCACGTTATTTCCCACACTTCAGGGGTGGAGGGAAAAGACGTGGTGGGACAAGATACTCAGCGTGATATCTGTCCCAAGCATCTTCCTGCTCGTTACAACACTGCCGGTTGTCGAAACAGATGCCGGCGATGATGAGACCCCCGAGGTTGACTTTTTAGAGTCTCCTGCGTTTGGTCAGCCGGGCAACACCGCCATGCCCGTCTCGGTAGTGGAGGCCGAGCTCGCACAACCCGATACGGAATGGCAGGAGTATCGACGAAGGACAAAGTCCGTGTCGTCGCGGTCGATGATAAGTCCATCACCGTCGCAGTTGTCACTACAGCAACCACCAGACTCGAGCTCGACGCTTGTTTCTGGCAGCGAAGACCAACAATACCCGCAGTTCCCCCCCAACACATCAGTCACGCAACAAGTAAACAAGCCGGTCAGCCTTGAAGCCGACCGGATGACCACGGCATCGGAGCATCCTTCAGGATGGAACCGCTGGCTTGTTGCCCTCCAGCTGTTCACCGGGCCGATGTTTGTCGTGCTCATCGGCTGGGCCAACACCATGGAGGACTATGATAACCCGGGCAAGACCCTGTTGATGCTCGTGCTTTACTCGCTCGTGGTCTCTTTGTGTCTGTTGGGGGCGCTTCTCCTGACGACATCGCCTCATTCCAAGCCCAAATACCACTTTCTGCTCTGCTTCCTCGGGTTCGTGATTAGTGTAGCCTGGATCTCGACGATAGCAGGGGAGGTGGTGGGTGTGATGAAGGCGTTTGGGGTCATTCTGGACATTTCAGAGGCGATTCTGGGGCTGACGGTGTTTGCGGTGGGGAATTCGCTGGGGGATCTGGTGGCTGATGTTACGGTTGCTAGGCTGGGGTATCCGGTCATGGCGTTGTGAGTTTCCACCAGCATATACGAAACCAAAAAAGAGAAAGAAAAAAAAAGCTAATCATCAAAAAACAGGGCGGCGTGCTTTGGAGGTCCAATGTTGAATATTTTGCTCGGGATTGGGATTGGTGGTGCGTGGATGGGGATTACAAAGGCGAACAAGCACCACAAGAAACACCCGCACCGGCCGATCGAGTACAAGCCGTATCACATCCAGGTGGGGGGAACGCTGATGATCTCGGCGGTTACGGTGCTGATGACGTTGATTGTGCTGCTGATTTTGGTGCCGGCGAACGGCTGGATGATGACGAGGAGGACGGGGTGGGTGTTGATTGCCATTTGGTCGGTTAGCACCGTGATCAATCTGGTGGTTGAGCTCACGGGGGTGTGGGCGGATGTGTCGTGAATTTTGGAGAGACGGGAAATGAATGATGGGTTATGATTACGATGGATGAGTCAGTTGGTGGTGGTGATGATGATGATGATGGGAAGGGGATAGAGAATGGTTTACGTGGCAGGAGGAGAGGTTCGCACAGCCGCGGAAAAGGTAATTTTACTTGTTTGATATTACCCTTGTATGATGTGGTGGTTTTTTGTTTTGTTTTTTAGCTTGTGAAGCGGCATGGAATGGCGGTGGCTTTTTTGTGGAAAGGTGTCAATATTTTGGGAGGGAAGAGATATATATCTGGCTTGATGAGGGCTGATTTTGATCTTGAAGGCGAAACAACCAACACATTTTGTATACGTATGTTTATACGAGGATGGATCACAAAGACGGGATGGCGGGATGGGCGAGGCTGGGGGGGGGGGGTGTTTTGGAAAAGGACAGATAAGATGTATGGATATGTTGATGGGGTTACGGGGAATGTATATGGAGTATACCTTGTATTTTCTGTACACTACAATTCAATGTCGACGACAAGGTGGAAGATCAGATTTCTCTAAAGATATGGTGGGGGGGGGTTCGTCCATCAAGGTGTTGCAAGGTGTGGTTGGTGTGGTGGTGTGGTGTGGCGTTTTAAACCCCTGAAAGCCTCAAGCTATCCTCGCTGCTGGGAACTTCCCCGCAATTGGTCCAACTGTGGGGTGTTTTGTCAGAAGCCAGCAGGGAGAATGAGATGAGGGGCAATTCGCGGACCTCTCAGAGCTTCCCTGTCTGGGCAACGTGGGACTGCCTGGTTGTTTGGGCTAGTGTAGACTGCTACCGCCGCGTTGGTTGCTTGCTTGCTCTCTCTCTCTCACCGCGACTTTGAAGTTTATAGAAAGCTCCCAACCGTTGAGCTTTCCTGTTTGTGAAATCTATATAATCCAACTCCCCTCTCCATCTCGAGCCTTTATTTTTTTCAAGTCAACTTGGACATAATACAAAGCAAACCGCAACCATGGCCACCAGATCCGAGATCCAGACTTACCCCCCCCTGGCCGAGCGCCCCATCAAGAACACCATCGTCCTCTTTGACGTCGACGGCACCCTGACGCCCGCCCGTCTTGTATGTTTTTATCCCCTCCCCTCCCTTTCCCTTTCCCCCCCTTTCCCATTCCCCCAGCTAACCCCCCCTTTCGCCATAGGACGCCTCCCCCGAAATCCTCCTCCTCCTCTCCCAACTCCGCCAAAAAGTCGCCATCGGCTTCGTCGGCGGCTCCGACCTCCCCAAGCAGCAAGAGCAGCTCGGCGACCCCCTCCGCGTCCCCGTCACTTCTTTATTTGACTTCTGCTTCTCGGAAAACGGCCTCACGGCCTTCAAGCTCGGCCAGCCTTTGCCCAGCAACAGCTTCATCAAGCACCTCGGCGAGGACAACTACAAGGACCTGGTCAAGTTTGTCCTGCACTACATCGCCGACCTGGACATACCCGTCAAGAGGGGGACGTTTGTCGAGTTTAGAAACGGGATGGTGAATATCAGCCCGATTGGGCGGAACGCGAGCAATGAGGAGAGGGCGGCGTTTGAGGAGTTTGATAAGGGGGCGGGGGTGAGGAGGGAGATGGTGGAGGCGTTGAGGGGGAGGTTTGGGCATTTGGGGTTGACGTGAGTATTACTTCTTACCCCTTTTTTAAAAAGTGGGAGAATGGGATGGATGGCTAACAGATATTGGGGGGGGGGGATTAGGTTCTCGATCGGTGGTCAGATCTCGTTTGATGTCTTTCCTACCGGGTGGGACAAGACGTACTGCCTCAAGCACCTCGAGGAGGACGCCAAGAAGGAAGGGGGGATCGAGTACACCACCATTCACTTTTTTGGCGACAAGACCATGGTTGGCGGGAACGACTATGAGATTTATGAGGACCCCAGGACGATTGGGCACTCGGTCAAGGGGCCCGAGGATACGATTCGGGAGCTGAAGGAGATGTTTGGTCTTTGAAGGTTGGGTGGGGAGGGCGTCTGTTTGAAAGATGTCAGGAGAAAATGGCAATTGTGATTTCGGCGGGGGATAGGTAGGTAAGCGAAGCAGGCAAGGCGCTTTAATAGGGGGGAGGGTTGCGTGGGTTGCGTGTGCGTGGGTTTTTGTTTTTGATGTGTTGGCAAAGTTCAAGATATAAAAAATAGTAAGAACTGTCTTCAAGCTTTCATCCCTATAGTGCAACAAGAATCAAGTACAGGATCATGTTGACCAAGTGTCTGTAAATTTCAACTATCCAAACCAACCAACTGCACACCAAACAGCAAGTATAGATAGCCTCACAAGAAAAAAAAGAATCGAATGTCCCCATCACCCCACAACCACCACCCCAGAAAAATCACGACATGTTCCCCCTACATTTCAGTGCCCAAACTCCAAATGCGGCACAATCACCGGCCCGTACTTTGTCGTCGCGGTATAAGCCCCATCCCCTTGCACCACAAAATCAACCGCCAGGCTCAACTTGCTCAACCCCCCCGAGTTCCCACTGTGCACACTCCCCGCATAACCCGACTGCTGCTGGCCCTGCTGCTGACCACCCTGACCCCCATTGGCAATCACCTCCGGGTCATACGCCACAATCGCGACATAGTTCCTCCTCGCCATCAGCTTCTTGTGCTCCCTCGCCGCGCCCGACGCGTCGGTGTGAAAAATCTCCATCATGTCCTCCTTTGTGTCCGACACCTCGTGCGTGGACTTGTGGCCGTTCTGGGGCACGTACAGGAGCTTGTTGTTGTGGAGCATCTTCATGAGGTAGTTGCTCGACGGGGCGGCGACGACGGGGGAGGCGATGAGCTGGTACATTGTTTTGTGGTCTTGGGGGTGGGAGGGGTCGTGGACGAGGCCTGCGCCGCAGGAGTTGACGTCTGACAGGAGGGAAAAGGGTTAGTAAAGGGGTTAAAATGGAAAAGGGGGGGGGAAGAGGGGGGGGGGACTAACCTCCTGAAAGGAACGTCATACGGATACCCTTTTGCTGGGCGATCCCCTGGAGTGTGCGGATGAGGTAAGTACGCTCCAGATCCTTTGACTCGTGAGTCCAAAGGTCTTTGAGCTCTTCGGCAATGTCAAACTCGCCAAACTGGTTGAGGACGTTGCCCATCAGACCAGACTTTCCGACTGCTTTTTTCACTTCCTTGAAGCCGTGCTGGACCATTTCTTTGCCGCCCACCACGCCGGCGACGGAGGAGGTGACCTTGCCGAGGATGTTGTAGGTGGTGTTGACGGCCTTTTTGCCCGTGGCGAAGGTGTTGGCCAGGGTCTCGACTGTTTCGAGACGGGGGTAGATGACCGGTACCGAAATCATCCAGATGCAATGCTGGACGCTGGGCGGGAGGGTAGCTACCTTGGGAAAGATGCCTTGGTAGGTTGGGCCGGCCATGACACGGGTTTGAGTGCGCTCGGAGCGGCAGTCTGGGCCGATGACCACCATGGCGGGACCGAGGTACTTGAGGAAGTGCCAGCCCGAGCCCGTGACGGTGAATAAATCCATGTCTGAGCTGACGTTGCGCAGGATTTCGACTGTGGTGTGGTGTTGGAAGAGAAGGTACATCTCAATGGCGATCCGGCCGATGCCCTTGAAGACGGCAGACGACTGCATGTAGTCGGGATAGGAGCCGAAACCATCGAAGCTACCAATAATCAGTATCAAAAGTATAGTAACCATTGATGAGGTCAACAACTCACATGTCATGATCGTCAATCTGCAACACGTGCGGAATCTGCGCAAACGCTTCACGCATAAACGGCTGGTCAAAGTGACTGGTGTAGTAGTGAAAGTACGCGTGCGACACATCCTCCTGATGCCGCGCCGTCCACGGCGCATTCTTTCTGTTTTCCCTCCCCTGCATCGCCAGCCACTGCCTCAAAAGGGGCACCTCCTTCCAGAGACGATCACCATAAATTTGAGCTCCCAGACCAAGCTGGACATGGAACCCGCCGCAGTCGATGTTCTTCTGAAGGATATCCTTCCACATGAAGCCCACACCACCAAGCCTCGCTCTTTCGTTTTGGTTGGTACTCGGGGCAAAATCATTGCCCGAGTGAGCGAGCATGCGCCATCCCGTCTCATAGCGACCGGCAACGACGAATTCGTACCGTGTGCACCCCAAATGCGAAGTCACTGCGTACGTCCACCTCTCGGTCCCATGGTCTGACATCTGAAGCGCCACATCGTACTTCCAGAAAGTCCACCTCTGGTGCGTATGAATGTTGCTCGGCACAAGCTGCCGGGGATTGGGGGAAAGATCCATGCTAAGATGAATGTGAATCGTAGGAGGTTGCGGCGCATCCGTCACGATCATGATGCTGCCAAGCCAGACCCCCTTTTCCAAGTCCATGTTTACATAGCGCAGATACGGTCCAAAATAGACGCCATTCGTCGGCATCACCTTGTACACATCAACACCGGCACTGGGAGGAGGTCCCGTAAATCCCGCTGTCGAAGGTGCCACCGATGCTGTGACGCTCATGATGCTCTCGGCATAGCCTGGATGGCCCTGGGGGTGGAACATGGGCGAGGCCAGCGCGGACTTGCCGCCGCCCAAGAGTGGCGAGGCGAGTGGATTTCCATAGGTTGATGTGGTGGGTGAGAGAGGAGCTGCCTCGTGGTTCAGAGGGGTTGGTCCCTTGGGAAACTCCCACTGTGTTGCCTGGGTCGCCAGGTGAATGTAATAGTACTGTCCCGAGTTTTGATCAAGATGCGCAATCCAGCCCTCTGGCAGCGGGGGCGGAGAAGATGCGGCCGCAAGAAGTGACGGTGTATGTGCCAGCGCTGGTTGTCCATTTTGCGCCGCGGCAGGCTTTGCCTCGTTGGCGAAAGCAGGGTGCTCGTTGGCAAATGCGGGATGACCAGCGTTATGTGCTGGTACAGCGGCCGCTGTATTCGCAACAGGCCTTGGCTTTTCTGGCGCTGGTGATGACGAGGCAGCCGGGGCGGGACTGGCGTTGGGTCGGGAGCTGGAAGCAACAGCGTGCTGGGATACAGCACTCGGGGCAGGACTCGGAGCCGCATTCTGGACAGGATGCTGGGCAACGCTGGGAACAGCTGGGGCCGAGTTCGAAGTGGTCGGTACCGGACGTTGCTTTTCGTTCGGGTACTGGGAGCTGTTTGCGCTGGGGTTGACGGATGTATAGGCAGGCGGAGGCGTCGAGGCTTGCATGCGCTGGAAGTCTTGCTCCAATACGGAAACCTGCAGATTGCCACTTGTTGGGGCCTGAGAAGCTTGGTTGGGATTCTGGGGAAGATTGTAGCCTCCTTGTTGCGGTGGTGTAGGTTTTGGGACTACATCGGCCCCCTGATATACAGTAGGCGGGCCAAAGGGCTGTTGGTCCGGAGCCTCGGTCGGTGTCCACGGCCGAGTGGGCTGGGGCTGTACCGGGGGCCGTTGACCGCCGTATTGCGCCAGTCGCGACTGTGCAGCAGCGCTTTGGGCTTGCTGTGCTTGTAGAGCATTGAGAGTTGCGGTTCCAGAGATACCTGCAGCTGCATATCGTGCCTCGATGCCGCCCCCAGGAATCGCACCGGGCTCCACAATAGGGGTCTCAGGGGGCGGGGGTGAACCACGACTAGCCCGAGTTGTCGAGGTCGACGCCGTCGAGGAAAAGCGGTTGATATTGCTTGCACCGCCGGGGGGGGGATAATAGGGCTTCTGCTGATAGGCATTCGAGATTTTGGGCGCTGGAGAGGCAGAGCTAGTCGAAGAAGAAGTCGAGGTCGAAATGGAAACAGCTGGGTTCCTCAGAGGCTTTGCGAACAGCTCATCCCTGTCCTCCCCTGGGCTGTCAGGGCTCTGCAACGGTTTGGGTGCTGTTCCGCGTCGTTCAGCAAGACCGGCCTTCTTATCTCCCGTGTTTAGCGTTGGCCGTGAAGCTGCGTCCCCGTATGGCTTGGGACTGGAAGATACCGGCGGAGGGCTGTAGAGCCTACCGACAGGCGCGGGCGAAGAGGTCTTGCGACCATCATCTGGATAGGGTAGCCGACTGGGCTTGGATGATGATTGAACAGTCTTGTGGAAGTCGTCGTCGGGATAAGGAAGCGGTGCCGCAGAGCTTGAACCCCCGAAAGGAAACGAGGGGAGTGGTGGCAGAGACGCAATTGCTGGCTTTGGTGCCGGCGACGACGATGGGCCCGCGGCGGCCGAGGAAGAGTATGAAGAGGACGATGAAGGCGGGGCGGGATACTTGGGCCGGTTGGAGGCTTTGTCGGGGGCCGGGCTCAGTGGCTTGAAGATTCTCAACGGCTCAACGGTCGGACTGTCGCAGTCTTCCCCAGACGGGGCTGGGCGGCTCATAAAGAGCTCATCGTCCGGGACATCGCGCGACCGGCTGGCCATCTCGGAAGGGTGGTGCGGGGTGGTATGCGCCGGCTTGCGCTGGAACTGCCGCTGCCGGGCACAGAAGTTGAAATTGGGTACGGGATCTAAATACTGAATCCCTCTCGGGATCCTTCAGGCGTGTTGATGTATATATCTCTCACCGAGAGAGCTGCAGGTGATGTCGGTAGAGGGAGAGCGTCGTGATTCTGCCTGATGGAAGGCGGGGTGGGCCAAGGCGTCAGCTGCAAGACGAACCCCTCCTTGCACCAGAAACGAAGCACCCAGAGACAGCAAACAGCAAACAGCAACAGCAACGAAGTAATTAGAGGATGTCCTGTTGAAGCAGGCCGAGCAGGCTGAAGAGACGCACATGCAGTTGAGACAGGAATACCAGGGGGAAAAAAAGGTACAGATCGAGACGTCGACGGGAGACGGGAGACCGGGGACGAGGGCAATATGCGGCCAGATGCGCAGACCCTCCTGACAGGGGAGCACCAAGAAGAGACAGGGGGGTTGTCGACGGGAGGGGCACCGACATGGGAGGTGGCGGCACTTGCGCACAGCTTCACGCTCATGGGCCCCGTCGGCGAGCGCAACCGTGATTGGCCTTGCACCGTGGGCGCTTAGAGGTCTGGTCATCACCAGCCAGTGAGCAGCCCAAGCAAAGCGCCTTCATTGCCATGGCATGTGGCATGGCGGTTGCGTACCCTCACAATTGGGCATATCGCATTAAAGTTGACCCCGCCTAGACTCCATCTGAAAATGCCCAGACGATAGAGAGGAAGCACTACATGCGGGTCGGGGGCGGAAATTCTCCATACCGTCAGAATAAACAACTGCAAAGCTCGCCTCATTAAGCCCTTGCAGGCTGGACTTTCCAGTCAACGACGCCGTGGCGGTGCCAGGCAATCTCGTAATTGCCGGTCATAGGGTGTACCTCTGTTTTTGGTGGAACAAGCCAAGTGTTCATCTCATACTTGTCCAGCTCGTTGAAAAACATAACTCCAGGGTCGGTGTTATACGGTACTATAAGCGTCTGTGCCGAATAACATCTCGATTCGTGAACTCGTTTCAACTCGAAGCGAATCCTAGAGGGCTGCTGTCTTTGACAGCAGCATCGCCGTCCTGTGACAAGCATGATTTGGGTAGGCTTGTCGAAAACTTGAGTCCTGCAGAGGTCGAAACGGCACATGCCAAGGGCCACCTGGGCGCCGTTGCCATAGCTGAGCACCATGCCGGAGACTTGGTTCCTTACCCAGCTAACAGCGTAGTTTTGAAGAGCCACCTCGGTTTGTTCTGGAAAGTAGAACAATTGAATGCTGACCACATTACCGAGTCGAGCGAAACGTTCTTTTTCTAGGAGCACATCGTCCAGCCGCAAACCTGGCACCGGGCTTGGTTGACCGATGTTAGGGTCACGATAGCCTTGGACAAAGAGTCCGGGACGAAAGCCTTCCCTTCTATGACGGAAAGCATCGTCGTCGACTCTATGATAGAGAACAAGTGCCGTGGGCATGGTGTTATTGTGCTCCACCTGGTAGGTCCGACCGGTGTGGCGTTTTAGATGTCCTTGATAACCAATACAGGCCCAGCCAGAGAGCTGTTTGTGAAACTATGATGTAGTAGTGTGTGAGCACGCCATGGGCAGAAAACAGCTTTCAACATGCGATACAACGTACCAAGAATGCCGAAAACCAGGGTTCAACAATCATATGACATGTCGTGATTTTGTCGCCAGGAGGGGTAGGGACGTAAACCCATTCGAACGCCTCCAGCGAGTGAGACACATTGGTGGCAGAGGGATATGATCCGTCTATGTGGGCATAAACGCCCTCAATACCCTTCCCGCTAACCACAAAGGTGATGCCACTGGCATTATTCAACTCAACGGTCCAACACCGATCAACCATAGGCGGTATGTTTATCCCATTAGGGATTCCAGTAGGGGGCGTTGGCGTGTCCCAGATGGGGATTGCGAATGTGGATTTACACTCGCCCGACGAAAGGCGCGCCAGACCAGACTATCGAGGCAAAGTCAGTAAGTATCGGTAAGGGCACTGGTAGATGAGCCGCTGCAACGGACCTTGAACCACAGAACGGCCCCTTGCACATCCATCTCATAAAACACTGCAAAGGCCTTCGATTCGGACCTCCCATAGCGATAGACAGGCTTTTCATACAGCCTTTCAATCCTCTGAAGCCCGCGCGAGTCTACGGTCAGACGAATGACTTGCGGCATTGCTGACTTATAGCCGTCTGCTGCGAGGACAGGTTCTCGGCCGCGCTCCCAAGCGGAAATGTTGGATAGAAGAAATGATTGTGGCAGGCCAGACGGAGGAGGTATATCTTTCGCAAGCCCACTCACTCGAGTGAGCCGCCAAACAAGGCTGTCGGCGGAAAAGTCTTGGACCATCTTCGTAAGCTCAGGACACAGCCGCTGGGATAGTTCGGGCAGGCCGAGAGCTGCAGCAAAATGATCCACAGGCAGGATGTCGCTGTCATTCGCTAGTTGTAACTTGGGACGAATATTCCATGGTTGACACCAAGTGGAAAATTCCCACAGCTCTGTCAGCGCCTCCAGCTCCGATATTTGGCGGTGTTGGATAAAGAGACGAAGGCAGTCATCGTGTACTGAGAGAAGGTCAGAAACTCTGCTTCATGGAACACAACAAGATATCAATTAATTACCACGGGAACGCAGTTTCTGAATCTGCGCTCTTGTGCGGTGAAGGAAGGGGATGTCGCCGAAAACCTTCTGTTTTTTCTGTCGTTTCGGATTGCTGCCCACGTCCCTGTCATATGGGAAATAACCGGGCAACCAGTCCTCGCAAAGGGCACATCGCAATCTCGGCATGAGTGCGGTCACAGTTGATGCTGGGGTTCGTCGATGGTTGAGATGGAGCACAGGAGAAGATTGGATTTTTTTCTTCTTCTTTCTCAAAGAACCATCCGGCATGGCTTTGAGCCCTGTTGAGAGGATATTAAGCTCTCGACACAAGCCACAAACCTAATCAATGTCTTCCGCTGACCACTGCCATTTTGGCAGCCACCGCTGGAGAGGCTGACGAGGATTGCAAACTCAATCCTGCGCCTTCACAAGGTCAACTTCGACATGGATGGTTCAAGAGGAGGGTGTTGGGACTCTGGGAGAGGTCGGTAGGCATTGTCGCCGATTCTGAGGCCATCGTAGCCATGACGAACTCAACAACAACATATCAAAAGGGAAAGCCGATGATGAGAATGAAAAAGGTAACGCGTTGCAACGCGATCTCAGCCGAACCATCTTACACGGCATCTCAGCCAATCGGAGCTGCTGGTTGGCCTGCGGGGTTAGCCGCTGCGTGCATGTGCATCATGGACATCTCCATGCGGTAGCTCTGGATGGACAGTCACCTGCAATTGCAAAAATATCTGCCACTGTCTCTGCATTGCATCATCAACTCTGGGTGCCGCTCCCGGCCGATGGCCTCCCCGCTCCAGTGGATATCGAGAAGCCCGTCGGACGGGAGGCTGGGACCAGTCGCACCTGCATCGTCAAGTGACAAGAGATGGGATGATGTTTACAACAAACAGCCATGGCACCCCTCATGTTTGGCTTCTTCTTGTATTTCATCCTCTTTTCCTCTTTGTTTTCCTATGATCACAATACACATAGTATCTCTGGACATCATTTTTCCATGACATACACTACATATTCCAGGCTGTCACCCGCATCCACTAACAGCCATTTCCCCACAGTTGCTTGACAGCCCCGCAAGGACCGGGGCTGCAAAAAGCGTTTCTTGGCTGCTTGGAGCTATTCAGAATCCCCACCCTCAGAGCTTGTTATCGGCCGGCCCCCTCCAAGTCCAGGCCATTGACGAACCACAGATCCTGTTGTTCGTCCAGTCTTTGGTCCGATATAAGTCTCGGCCAAGGTCGTGACGGCAGAACCAGACCTCCTCCCCCCCCCCCCTCTTGCTGCTCATCCCCCGTGTCCGCAAGCGCAAGCCCACCATGTCACTGCATCGTGTTGCGTCGCTCGAAACTTTCGCCATCCTCCCAACCGACCAGAGGTCAAGGAGGAGCTCCGATGCTTCGGCTCGCGCCCGCAAACTAACTTTCAACCCACTTCCGCAAGAATGGGATCCTCCAGCTGGCCTGGATCAGCTTCATGCCGTTGGTGCCTTTGAGGTGCCCCGGTGGAAGCGTTTATGTAGGTCTTGCAGCTCCTCACCATGGCCGTCTTGTGTCGTTGCCCCAATATACTCATGCAGTATGTGAAAATAGTCCAGGTTGCCGCCGCCGTCGTCTACTGCCTTTTCGCCTCCGGTGTTGTCTTTGGCTATGCCGCCATCAAGCCAGTCCTCAAGTCGGAAGGCGCCTACAGAGATATATGCTCGGCGCCAGGCGGCCTAGTCAGCGAGGACACTTGCATCGAGATCCACCTGAACTTGATGTTCACGGTCGCTGCTGTCGCTACGAACGTTGCTGCTCTTCCCATTGGAGCCATCCTCGATCATTATGGTCCTCGGGTGTGCGGTGTACTGGGCAGTCTCTTCCTGGCCATTGGCGCGGCGCTGATGGCCAACGAGAGCCGCTTGCCTTTTGACGGCTTGTTGTTTGGCTATCTTTTCCTGGCATTGGGAGGCCCTTTTACATACATCTCATCCTTCCAGCTGTCCAATGCCTTCCCCAAGAACTCTGGTCTCATTTTGGCCCTCTTGACTGGCGCTTTTGACGCTTCCAGCGCCTTGTTTTTGGTGTACCGGATCATCTTTCAGAAGTCAGAGGGCGCCTTTGGGCATCAGCGGTTCTTTATGGTGTACTTGATTGTACCCGTGGTAATTGTCATCTTGCAGTTCACTTTGATGCCGTCCCAGTCTTACAAGACAGTTGGCGAGCTGGTGGAAGAGATCGAGGAGCCAGTCGCCGAGGAACCGGAGGACCAGGTTGATGAAGAAACCGCCCTGCTCCAGGAGGAGGAAAGACAGCACCGTGCCGATGTCATCGAGGGTATCCAGAGCGTGCTCGGCTCGGCCAAGGCGGACAAGCAAGCGAAACGCGAGGAGCGCAAGAATGAGATCTCGGGTGTGTGGGGCGTCATGCACCCATACACGTCTTGGGAACAGATCAAGTCCCCTTGGTTTATTTTGATCTGCGCTTTTACTGGTATGTTGCTGCTCTCTGTTTCCTCGACATGTGTCTAACGTTTGGTTGTCACAGTTATCCAGATGACCCGCATCAACTACTTCGTTGCCACGATTCGTGCCCAATACGAGGCCATGTTTGGCTCCATCGAGAAAGCCGCCGAAATCAACGAGTTCTTCGACCTCGCTCTCCCCATCGGCGGTATCATCAGCATCCCCTTCATCGGTATGATTCTCGACCACACCAGCACCGTTACCGTGCTTGCCTGCCTCGTCACATGCGCCACCACGATCGGCGTCCTGGGCATCATCCCGCAAACATGGGCTGCGTATGGAAACATTTGTCTGTTTGTTCTTTACCGCCCATTTTATTACACGGCGGTATCGGACTATAGCGCCAAGGTGTTTGGATTCAGGACCTTCGGCAAGGTCTACGGTACGATTATCTGCCTGTCCGGCGTCTTCAACTTCTCGCAGTCTGGGTTGGATTTCTTGTTCCACCAAACGTTCAAGGGCAATCCTCTTCCGGTCAATGTGATGCTGTTGAGTTTGGGGTTGGCGGTTGGTCTCGGGCTGGTGGGCTTCGTGGCTATCAAGGCCAAGATGATCAAGAGAAAGATGCTTTCGGAGGAGGCATACGGGGCGTTCAGCGACCCAAGGTGGAATCACTAGGGGAGATCCAGCTTCAACAAGAAAAGGAGGAGAAACAAATTGTCATCACGGAGATTTCGGGACAGGGGAGGTGGTTTGTAAAAAATAAACAAAATGAATGTTGGAAAGGGGAAAAGGAAAATGGAGGACCATAATGGTGTTTTTGTATGACATGGACAATGGGTTTGGGATGATATATGCATGATGGGACGAACGCATGGGCACATGGCGATGGCGTAATGAACTAGGGTTTTTTTGGATTATCATATGCATTTTTGGTGAGTATCAGTGGTGAGCAGACCAATTTGAATATTGAACATTTTCATGCACACAAAGCCCTTTCGCTCTCCTTCTAGGACACGTGATACCTGGTCAGCCTGCTATGGGTAATTATACAAGCAGTCGATGTTGTAAGTAGGTAAACAGGCACACTACGTCATATCTTGATCTTCTCAACGCCTATAGGCCAGTCTCTCAAGAACTGTTCTTTGATAGGACTAGCAACGTATTAACGTATTATAGAGACCTATTAAAACTCCCTTTCAAACATATCACAAGGCTATATATATTTCAAGGTAAATTTGATAGATAAACTGTCTTCTGCCACCACGGGAATCTTCAAAGTCCCCCAAACACCAACTAAACACGATGATACTCTGCCTCAAATATTATTCGCACAGAGTTCGCCTTGGTATCACTCCATAACTAAATAAATAGCCACTTAACTACACTTCCACCACCCCTATTCCCCAAACCCGCCAAACTGCTCTCAATGAGTAACTCAAACAAAATCTCTCTCCTAATCTATACCCAGACCACCACCACCACCACTACATCAACAAATAAAACCTTTCCCTAAGCAGCCATCTCCCCCTCCACCCCCAACCCCTGCTCCTTCACCCTCCTCTCCGCCTCATCCCTCTCCCTCTCCCCCCTCTCCTCCTTCAGCCTCTCCTCCACCTCGTCCCGAATCGGCCCCAGATCCGGCGGGATGATCACGCTCTGCACGCTCGGCGCGTGCTGCACAAACCTCAGCTGCTCGTGCACGTGCGCCACAATGTCCCTCAGCCTCTTCTCGGTATTCTTATTGTTCCTCGGCTCGCTCATGCTCTGCTCCAGCGTCGGAAACAGCGTCTCGTGCACAAAATGCTGGCGCCACGGCGCATGCTGCGGGATCTCGGCCGGGATGTTCTGGTCGGCCCCAATCGCAATCGACGTCTCGTACGCCCACGCCCTCGCCACGTTTCGGGGCGTGTAGCCGCCCCCGCCAAACAAAATCATGGGGATCCCCAAGGACTTGCAAAACCTCACGCAGGCCGCGTGGCCCTCCACCTTCAGATTGAACCTACCCAGTCTGTCGCCCGCCAGAGAGTCGGCGCCGCACTGGAGGGCGATGGCCGAGGGGCGGAACGTCGTGTTGACCTGCCCGATGATGGACTTGAACAGGTGCTCGTACTGCTCGTCCGTGATCCCGTCGTTGAGGGGGACGTTGATGGCGTGGTGGGCTCCTGGGTTGTGCTCGGATTTGGGCCCGTTGTCGTTGAGCCCGCCGGTGCCGGGAAAAAAGACCTCGGGTTGGTACTTGTGGAAGGAAACGGTCATGACGCGGTCGGTGCTGAAAAAGGCCTCTTCTACGCCGTCGCCGTGGTGGACGTCAATGTCGATGTATAATACACGGGGGTACAGCCGGAGGAGCTGGAGGATGGCGAGGACGATGTCGTTGATGTAGCAGAAGCCGGAAGCTTCCGACTTTTTGGCGTGATGAAGGCCGCCGCCCCAGGCGATGGCGATGTCGGATTGTTTATTGCAGATTTTACGGGCGGCATCCAAAGAGGTGCCGGCTGACATGGAGCAGTAGTCGTAAAGGCCGTGGAAAAGAGGGCAATCGGAACCGCCGAGGTTGAATTTCACGTCCTTATCGGGATTATCCAGGTCTCGGGGTTGATCCTCTGGGGCGGCCGTGGCGAGATAATCCAGATAATCGCTGGAGTGGAAAGAGTTGAGCTCTTCGTAGGTGGCGTGCCGGGTGTTGTAGTTGTCCATGGCAAACGGCATTCCATAGGCCGTCACCAGACTTTTGGTCAGAGTTAAACGCCAGGGCTTCATTGGATGGGTCTGTCCAAAGTGGTGCTTTTCCATTTCCGAGGTCGCATGGTATGAAACCGTATACCCCTTGGGCCTGACGATGTTGAACTCTTGGGCGGCGAGCTTCATTTTCTCAAAGTAGGCGGCATTCTCATGGTCGCTGGCCTTTCCGAGTGGGATCTCGAATTCCTCCACAACTGGGTCGACATCGACATTGTGAGGGAGGTAATTCGTCTTTGGCGGCCGCCAACGGTACGAATCGCCGTCCATCATTTCGGAGTGGTGGTGAGGTTGTGTGAGTTGAGATAAAAATCCCAAGTGAGTAGAGGGCTTGGGAACGAGCTTTCTTCAAAAGAAACACGGGCCCTGCCTGAGCAAGCTGGGGGGAGCTCGACTTCGACTGTGAGCAAGCTCTCAATAATGTGGAACCAGATGATACTCGAAACGCTCCTTTCGTCCCAGCTCCAATACACAGACAATAATCCAACAAATCAACTGGCTTGTTTTCAACTTGGTAGCTTGCTGTGATGATGAAAACTGTCGCGTAAAGGCTCGCTGTCAAATCACGTAATTGCTCCGGCTGCTTAGCGTTTCTTGGTGATGATAATCGTGGTTCCGGCACCTGGGTATCCTACAGTTGTCATAGACAGTGAGCCGCCGTGTCCAGAGAGGAACTGTCGTCGCGGAAAAGTCAATCAAGTTTGAAAGAGTGAATTGGAATATTGAAAAGACCCTGAGCTGCCATCTGCAATTGGCGGTTGCACCAGTTTGGCGTGGCGATCTCTAACCGTGGAAGGTGCTAACCGCTTTGGGCTTAGTCAGCCGCAGTTCGGCAGGGGCAGCCTTTCTCAATCTTTGACGATTGCCTGCCTCTTGCTCCACAGCCGCCACACCAGAAACCGTTGCCTTCCCAGCTCGACCTTTCCCTTTGGCAGACAGGGATCATATCAACTTGCATACGGAAACTTCCATCCACACATACCGACAAACACCCGCCGTTGAAGGCCCTTTTCTAGTTCGACGACAGGAAAACAGACACTCGTGTTGTCCAGCTCCTGAGGTGAGCCAAGCGGAATCATTGCTCCTGACCCAAAACCCCAAGCTCTCCCCAGGTCTCGAGAGAGCGCCCCGAGGCACGCTGCGTCATTCTCGGCTTGGAGTCGTCCCACTCGCGACTCCACGCGACCTGCTCTCGCTTTTGCTCTCTTCCCTGCTCCAGTCTCTCTCTCTGTCGATTTCATCTCACACAATGCGCATTTTGAGTTTATAAGCGTTGATATACATCCGCCTTTCCTTCCTCTCTATTTTCATTTGGGTTTTCTCTTTCAACAGCCACACCCACGCAAGAGTCTGTGTCAGGGTCTTTTTTCTTTTTTCCATCTCTCGGCTGCCATTCAGCTTACCAAACTCTTACTTTTTATACCGCCATATAAACACACGCTGAACCCGCGTGAGTTAACACTCATCATGCCTAGAGACGATTTATCCATCGACTTTGTGCGCAAAATGCCGCCAGTCGAGCAGCTTGACCCGGCACTGGTCCTAGATGAATTTATCAACCGGGCTCAGAATCTTCCCGAGGAAGTTCGTTTCATGCAAGAGGAGCTTCGGGACAAGGAACTGCGATACACGGCACTGAACAAGGAGAAGGACGAGCTGGATGAACGGCTACAGAAATGGATCAAGGCCCATGGCAGCCACCAGCCCAACCCGAAGGAGGCAGAAATACGCGCAAAGGCTTTAAGGAACTATGACTTGCTTCAACAACTGTCTGACGAAAAGCTTGCCCTCAGCGCCAAGGTACTGCAGGCTATTGAGAAGCACACCCGCCATCTCGACATACAAATCAAGATGTTATATGACCGGAACGAGCCAGGATTTGCGGACCCGGATGAGCTGCCGTCCCTCATCCGCCCAAGCGCTGCCAACATCACAAACAGTCCCATCATTCGCCCACCAAGCGGCACCAACGGGTCTTCTCTCAGCCACCTCGCAAACGGCGTATCACAGTCTTCCATGCGTGGCTCCAACTCTCAAATTCGAAATACTCAGGCTCAACATCATGGCTCTGCCTCGGCCCCTGCAACCCCGGCAGCAAGCATGATCATGAACCGGCAAGCCCGCGAAGGATCCGCCGGTCCTCCCAAACGTGGACCCCGTCTCAACACGAGCCTCTCCAACCTCCCAACCACATCCTCCGGACTGGCTAGGCACTCCTCCCTAGGCCCCGGCACCCCAAAGGGCCACACAACCGCAACAGGAAACCAGCGAGCCGGCAGCGCTGGCCCCAGAGCCTCATCTAAGGCATCAGGCTCTGGAGTCGCCAGCCGCAAAGCCGGCACGCCATCCAGCAGCTCCGGTCGCATTTCCGCCTCCCATAAGAAAGGCTCCTCCTTGGGTGGAAATGACCCCCGAAGCAACACAACCAACAAATCCGGCCTCTCCCGCGTCAAGCGCGCAGCAAAGAACTCGCCCTCCTCCACAGCGGAAAGTGAGCTCTCGGACGCGGACTCCGCCCTCAGCGGCGAGGAAAGTGATGTTGCTGCCCCGTCAAGGAACACAGCCACCAATGGAAGGGGAACACCCTCATTGCCTCGACAAAACTCTGGAAGTCACCAATCCAGTCATATGGGCAATCACCCTTCATCAAGCAGCACCAAAAACTCGCCACACACGGCTCATGTCCATAAGGCGGGCGGGCCGGGGAATCACCACGGGCCTCCGCCGCATAACAGGCACCATCACGACGACGACGATGCGATGGACATTGAGGAGGATGACGCGGGGGATGACAAGAAGTATTGCTCGTGTAGGAATGTCAGTTATGGGAACATGGTGGCTTGTGATAATGACGAATGCCCCTATGAGTGGTTTCATTGGGGGTGCGTGGGCTTGAAGAGCGAGCCGAATGGGGCGTGGTTTTGTCCTGATTGTAGCAGGGCGGCGGCGGCGGGGGATAGGAAGAAGGTTGGTGGTGGTGGTGGTGGGGGGGGTGGAGGAGGGCATGGGAGCAGGCCGGCGAATGGGGGGATTGGTGTTGGTGCGTAAGGGAAGGGGTGGCCAGGTTGAAGATGTAATAATGGGTTGTTTAGGTATAGTGAGTACCTACATAATTGAGAAAGAACATGGAAGAGAAGGTATCATCATGCTTGCCTTTGAGGGTCCTGATGTTTTGTCGCTTTCTTTCTTCAGCGACTATTTCGCGTCAGATTTTCAACAGTGTTTTTGCTTCTCTAAGCCACAAGAAAGATGCCTTTGCCTGGCTTGATGGTAAATGCCATGTACAGACTCTTGAAGGGGCAACAAAGCTGTACTTGGGACTGTGAAACATTACCGAGGTGGAAGACCATTCCGACACGTAGAGCAAGAATATTCACCACGTGCATTACCTACCTACCATCAAATCATCAGCAGAATCTCTCTGAGACTAAGATACACCAAGCCCCCTCCCCCTTTCCCTCTCCTTTCCAGCTTCCAAATGTTCGTTATGGGAAAATAGTCAAAAAAAAACAATGGCTTTCTTGGGAATTTGGGAGGTTAGTGATGATCTCTACCTTTTTTTTTCTTTCCAAATAAGAAAACGACGGTCTTGTGTGTGTGTGTGTGTGTGTGTGTAAGTGAGTGGGGACCCTGCAAAGAGGCAGGTTCAACCAACCAACTCCCCCATCAGGCAGCATGTGGTTCCTGAGGTTGGGTTATATATGTATGTACAGTACAAAGTCAGGCCAGCACAAGGCATCCGGATGCCAAAAACCTCAACAAAAAAAAAAAGCAAAGGCACGAAAGCGCCCCAGCACAAGGAGGGAAGATTGAATATCATCTAGAGTGAGTGCCTCACCTGCCCCTAGACCGGTCAAAAGGGCTGTGGTGGGTTTCATTCCTTTCTCCAAGTTGCTCGTGACCGGGCAGCTTGAGGGTTGTGGTGGTGATGTGTGATTCTTGTGGTGGTTTGAAAACATCAAAGTTGAGCCCCACCGTCCAAGACCTTGATCATCCCTCTCTCCGATATCAAGGGCTCCTATTTTTCTCAAGCAGCCGCCGGATAGGGCCTCATCATTCAGCACGTCAGACACCACCAGCTCAGAACATGGTACATAATAATCCACCAAGCACAGAAACTACAGATATTTGCCAAAACAAAAAGCTTGCCATTATACACTAGCAACAACCAAAAAGAAAAGAAAAAAGGCCCAACTCATCATATCCTCCTCCTCATTATCTATCATATCCTCATCTTTCCCATACAACAACATCTTTGGTATAAGCCCCCCCCCGTCCGTCCGTCCTTCAAATAAAAAGCCAGAATTGCAAAAAAAAACAAAAAAGTTTCAGTTAGGTCGTATGAACAGAATGTGGTATCAAGAGCAGACAGATTGACAGTAGAAAGCAAGAAAAAAGCAAAAAAAATCCAGACAGCGTTTCCCTTTTCCCCCCCCTATTTCTTGAAAACGCCCAAGATCTTTCTCTTCAGTCTGTCCGCCAGACCGACAGGGTTCGCCTCCCCGTCCACCACCTTCTTGGCGTGCTCCTTGGAGGCATCCTTGTGCTCGTTGCCAGCGCCGCCGCGGCCGGTGTGGTAGTCGGTGTCCTGGGAAGGGCGAATGGCCGCCTCGGGGATCAGGTCCTTGTCGGCGCGGACGGTCTGCTTCTTGCCAGTGTCGGCGATGTTGGCGGCGCCTTTTGTGGAAAAAAACTGTCAGCCTTTTTGTTTCGGGGTCATCTTTGTGTGTGGAGAAAGAAAGAAAGCCTTATCGCCTTGCCGAGCCTTGGCGTAGGCCCCGTGGGGGAGGCAGCAGGGGTGCTGGGTTGAGGTTGATAAGGCTAGCTAGCTACTACCTAGCATGACACCACCTCGACCACCCATCATCCATCACGACCACCGCCAGAGAGAGGTGTTGTTGCTTTGTCTTTTTGTGTGGTTGGTTGTACGGAGGAGACAAAGCTGGCAACGGGGTATATGGTGTGGGTTTGTGGTGGCCTATATCCTGGATGATATACGGGGGACAAAAGAAGCTGAAGCTGCTTACCTCCACGACCAGTGCTGAAAGCTCCGTCGCCATGGCTGCCCTCGGCGCCGACACGGACGACCTCTCCGTCGACGTACTTGGTGTCATCGGGATTGATGTTGCCGGCACCACCGCGGCCGTGGGAAACTTCAGGAGCGGCCATTTTGCTAGAAATTTGAGGTCGTTTGTTGACTCGTGATGATGTATCGTTTGGTGAAACGGCGAGGGTGGCAACCAGATGAGGTGAGCTGATTTGTTTTTTCGGTGACAGCAACAAAAGCTGAAAGAAAGAAAAAAGAGAAAAGGGAGGGTTCGCAAGGGCGAGGAGATGGGGATATGCGCCTTATAATGCACCCCAGCCGCACGCAGACACACACACTCTCTCTCTCACACACATACACACACCACTCAGGTTGCTTTTCGTCTTGCAAGGCGGGCAAGGCAAGCAGAGCACCTTGGGGACGGGAGACCTAACGCAATAAAGGACGCCGAGCACAGGCGCTGCAGGACACTCGAACTCGATCAGGATTGGGCAGATTTAGAAAGAAAAAAAGAATCATATCATGAGATGGCTGGTTAGCTAGACTTTTGCTTGTACCACTGGCGGGTAGAAATGATATGGATAGTCACCTTTGGAGAGAGGGAGAGATAACACCATTGAAAAGCCAAGATCTGGGACGAAGACAGGACGGGAAGCATCCCGGCTAGTTCCTGGAATGGCGAGCTAGGACAGAAGGGGGAGTATCGACCCCCACACATGCTGATTTTGTGCAAAGTCGGGCAGGATCTTTGTTAGTTGGGGCTGCGTGCGGAAAACACTGGATGAGGTTGGCTGATTAACTGGTAGATAATTATCAGATGAAAGCCGTAAGTCTCACTGGTGAGTCGGCAGGTAGTTATGTCATATACGCATCAAAAGGAGCGATATAAGAGTATGAAGAGTTTGAAGCAACATCAAACTGCAAACCAAAAAAAAACATGTGCTCCTGTTCAAGAAAGAAAAAAAGAATTGACACTAGCCTAATCAGGCATGCGCCACAAACAGTGGGGAGCCACAGCTTTCATCCACAGGCTGACCACTCACAACTGTTCCCTCCCAACGACACACCAAACCTCATTACGTACCGGCTTCAGCGAATAGACAAGCTTCCACTCTCTCTCGCCTTTCCGACAGAAGCTCAAAGATGATGGGAGATTTTCCTCGTGCATGGTTGTATCGCGCTGCATGTCAAAGTGCGGGAATGCGTCTTGTCGTGATTTAAGCTCGACCAGGTGGAGACAGCTCTTTCTCTTTTTTAACCCTTCACTTGTTGAGAGAAGGATACACCGATCCTTTCTTGGTTCGCGACATGCTTGAGATACTATGTTCCTTTATATATTTTTTATCTCATTCTACCCAGTTGAATATCTTCCCCAGCCACTGGGTATTTTCCCCTCCCTCCTAGATTTCCCAAGACGCCCCAGAAATGACGTACCCAAATGGCGCGCAAAGATAAGATAAGACCTTTTCGATCCCTCCCAGATCGTTCCACTAATCTGATTGGACAGTCCCCCATGACCCCCCCCCCCTTTGCTCTCTCTTGGTCGACTTAGGTACACCACGCTCATCATCGCACGCACGGACCACATCAACTTCACATGTAGTGTAGTGTACACCCATCAAATGAGACATCTCGAAAACCTCAACTCTCCCCTCCCGCCAAAATAACAACCTCCCTCTCCCTCTCCTCCATCTCCCTCAACATCCTCCCCCTCTCCTCCCACACCAACACCGCCCACTCCGCCTCCCTCACCTGCCTCCCCCTCAGCTCCCTCGCCTCCCTCCCTAATTCCCCCTCCACCTCCTCCCTCTCCCGCATCAACCCCTTTTTCTTTTCCATCATGGCCCCCATCTGCTCCAGCTGCAACATCCCCACCTCCCTGGTGTTCCTCCTGCTCGTCTCCTGCTTCCGCACCTGGTGCTCCTTGTAGGCCTTTTGCACTCGCTCCAGCAGTGCGTCTCCCTTCAGCTCTGGGTTCTGGTACAGCTCTCTTACTTTGAGGGTGTACTCCTTTGTTGACGCGGCGGTGTCGGCAGCGTGTTTTTCCCGCAGGGCGGAGATGGCGGTGGTGTGGGCGTTGTGGAGCGGGGTGAGGGCTTTGGTGTGGTTCTGGTTGAGGGTGCGGCGGCGGGTGGAGTGGGATCGTTGGAGTAGGTGGGTTTCGTGGGCGTGGGCGGTGGTCAGGGTGTTTTCTTGGTGGTTTGTGATGGATGCGAGCACCGAGGTGAGGTGGGAGGAGCGTTCGGATATCTCGGTTAGTTGGGCTAGGGTTGTTGCTGTTGTTGTTTTAGTGGAGGCGGCGGGGGGGGGTGTAAGTTCCTGTCCCGAAAGGCCTGCTTGACCGGCGGGTTCTCCCTGGTCCTGTCGTTGTTTTTGGAGCCGGATCATGGCGGCTACGGCTTTCATCTCGGCCACCTTTGAGTCTAAGCACTTGCAGGTGCCCCATTTGGCTCCGCAGACGTAGCAGAACCGTCCGCCGCAGCGGCATCTCATGTGACGGCATCCCGAGATGTGCTCTACGGTGGCGTGGCATTTGGGGCATCTCTGCCAGCCAAACTCTTTGATGAAGGCTTTGGCGCGGATGAGGTCGGGGTCTTTGGGGCAGTATTGGCCTCGTTTGTGGGCTTTTTGGTGGCAGACGGAACACATTTTGTGGCCGTTGGGGCATTTGGGAGCGGTGGTGTATTTGAAGGTGATGGCTCTTTTATCGTGCCATCGGCCGCAGTCTGGGATGGGGCAGTAAATTTTGTCGGTGGTGTATTCCGCCGACTTGTCGGTGTAGAGTTTCCGGGTGGAGCGGGAGGCGTATTTGGTGATGGTTCGGCAGGGGATGGGGTTGAGGCAGCATTTTGGAGGGAATTGGGCCTCGGTTTGGAGGCCGGTGAGAACGAGTTGTTCGAAGCAGGGCTTGCAGTAGGAGTGGTCACATATCGAGGCTCTTACCGAGTCGCCTCTACTGATGGGTTCCAGACAAGCGGTGCATTCTCTGGTGTGGGAGAGATTAGTCGAGAACAAGAAAGGGGAATAAAGGAGGGAATGGGGCTTACATTTCTTCTTCGGGTCCCTTGTTGCCGTCTGAGGGACGAATGAAGGTTTTGAATATGAATCTGGTAAAAGAACTGGGCGATTCTGGGGTTTCCTGGCTATCGTTCCTCCCTCCAGCGGGAGATACAGACGGCGCCGAGTAGCGATGAGACAACACCCTACGAAGCCAAGACCGAGATGGTTTGACTATTGGCCGTTCTGGCTCAGCGTTGGTATCGCTTGGTGGCGACTGATTCTCCTCAGCAATAGAAGGCGATATCGCCGTCACGGCTGTCACGACCGGCGCGGGAGTCTCTGTTGATGAACCCTCCTCAGCTGGTTCATTTTCTTGTGCCGCCTGTTGATTTCCTGTTGCTGTTTCCTCGTGCTCCTGTCCTGCAACATCCGCATCGGTCGCATTGTCTCTAGCTATGCGCTGAGCCAATGCCACAGCTGCCTCCTTCTCTAACCGGGCTCGTTCGAAGACTGCGTCTATCGATAATCGGACAACTGTACGAATCGTGTCTGGTATATCCCCGAGCTCGGGTGGGTACGAGGAAAGGGCTTCTGGTACAGGGTAATCGACAAGGAAGTGTTCTCCGTCATCCAAGTCTTTGTATTCAAGCTGCGGCGGTGGTGACCACGTTGTGGGTGCTTGTTCAGGAAGGCTGACAGCAATGTCTACCTGTTTCCCTTTTTCTCGGAGGTTTGGCGGCTCATCTGGTGAATCTTTGCGCAGCGGGTCATCATCCACTGCTGTTGTCCCACGACGAACCGGCCGGGTTGGCCCTCTTGTCACATGTCCGACAACAGCGAGAGCCATGGCTTGCAAAATCGCCCACAAGATGACTTGGATAAATGTGAGATTGTCTTTGTCGAAATCACCGTTGTGTAAAACTGCCGGCATCACGTCGTTCCCCAGGAATCTAAAGATCAAACCGGTAGCTGCACCCGGTAGGCGGACTAGAAGCTAAAGAAAACGAAAGTCGGAGGGGATTCTTGAGAAGCGTTTGTAACAGATACAGGGCTCTGAGTTTGAGTTTTTGTTATCTGTCTTTTTGGTGCCTTTTTGTGCCAACACGAAGTGGCTTCGAGGTTTGTGGTAAGCCACAAGGTTAAGTCTCGCGTGTCGTCGACAGACCACCTTTGCTTCGTAACAGTTTTCAGGTAGCAAACCAGTGGTCGGGTAGGTATACGGGAATTAGAAGTTCATGACATCTTTAGAAGCGAGGTAATCCAGCGTCAGGTTATCTCGATATATAGAGAATCCCGGCTGTGAGCGCAGCGTGCATCGCTAGAAGCAGGTTTCCCAGCAACCTCTCTAGGCCGAGCCTCATGTTGGGGTGAGTGGCCGTCCATTGGTCAGGGTTGAGCCAATATGGTCACACTTCTCCAGATAGGCATACCGAGGAGGCTGTGTGTTTATTCATCTGGCCATGGTCTTGTTGATTGGGGCGAAGCTCCATCAAAGTACTGAGCTGGAATCTGTTGATACACAGTGGACTGTTAGCTGAAGGTTCGCTCTACTTACTATTAGGAGCTAAACAGCTCAACGTGGCAGGTCTTGGCAGTCAAGTGTTCTCTGAATGGAAATGCGGTAAGTTTTCTCAAGAGCTCAGCCCTGGCGACCGAAGCCCCGATGGTGGCTCGGCCTACCAGCGCCGTGTGGGGCCGCTGACCCACTGCCGCTCCGGACGGAAGCGCTAATGGAGCCCCCCCGAAGCGGCCGTTGGGTTACCGAGGTTCCACTGTAATTATTGCCGTGGATTTTCGACGTCATCTCCTCTCAAAGGCCGGCTCGCCTGAAACTCGCTTCAACACATCCAATTGCACAGAACTCGACCATTCAAAATGCGTCTCTCGGGTCTCCAGAAGGAAGTCCTCAGTCTATATCGGCAATGCCTTCGCGAATGCCGCAAGAAGCCCGAGGCCACGCGGAAACACTTTCAGACGTTTGCTCGGTAGGACGGGATGCTCACAGTTCACCACCACACAGCTACGGAGTATAATACTGACATTGAAACAGCGACGAGTTTGAGAAAAGCATCAACCTGGACAAAAGAGACTTTTCTGCCATTGAGTTCCTACTGCGCAAGGGTCGTCGGCAGCTCGAAATGTATGCGTCGCCAGGGGTCAAAGACATCAGAAAATAGTCACCCACGGTGAGCCAATAGTGGCAGTAGTTACCTCGAACAGCAACAAGAACATCTAGTTCCTGGCGCCTGCCACTATGAGCCATCTCCAGCCCACCTTCCCCGGGTCCAGTCCAGTCTCACCTGAGCTTGGTGTCGCAGCTTCCTCTACTTTGCGTCCCGAGTCCGGTTCTGTCCGGTTTACTGTTCATCAAGTTTGAAACGCCCTCTTCCATTTACCGCACACCTCACTGTTCGCACATACGCTCCCAACAGCCATACCACCGGCATTGCCTGGTTTTTTTTTGGAATCGACCTGTTTTTTTTGGAATATATGGACGATGCCTGCATTCAACTTAGCTTAGAAGGGAAGTCCGCACCGTCGGCCAAAGGTCAAAGCAACACCACCCAATATCAATCCAGATGCTCCTGTTTTTAGTCCTCCTCCTGCGAGTCCCAGCCTGGCCCACAGAGCAGCTCAGGAGGTCATGCAGAAGCCTCTGAGCGAATCCCTGCAAAAGCTGCGTCGTGCCCAACGTGCCCTTACACGACGGAAGCGGAGAAGCAAGGTCCGGGTCTCCTTCAGACACTCTACTAGCAGTCGGACCTCGGGTGCAGCCAAGCGGGCATCGAGGCAGCTCAAAGCCGGTGATGTCAAACCAGGTGGCGGCTCTCCAAGATCTCGTCCTCTCCCCCCGCCACCCTCTTCCTCTCAAGATGTCGGAGGTTGCTTTGGAAGCCCGTCGAAGCCACCGCGTCCACCACCCAAAGACAAGGTTCGAGGAGTTGACAAGCAAGGTGCAGAGAAGGAAGCCGGCGAGGGCCGTCACAGAGCTGCGCTGCCAGAGATACCTCCCCCGTCGCCACATCTTGACACCAGGAACCAGACGCCGGGTCCACAGACTGAGCATATTGAGGCTGTTGCTGACACGAAAGGGAAAACACCGGTCTCCAAATCAGTAGATCCTAACGTCAAACGACGCCCAGTGCAAACTCCAACCGGGCAACCTCGTTATTCGGTTTTTCCCAAGACACATGATCGACGCAAACCTTCTGTTGACGACAAGCTTGTAACCCCAGTCAAAACTGAACAGAGAGAGTCGATTCGAAGGAGTTTAATCCAACAGAGACGGCTATCCGCCCTGGTACCTTCTGATGCCCCATCAGCACAGACGACAACACCAGTACCTCAGCAAAAGCTGCCCGACTTGTCAAAGACCCCACTTACAAACCAAAAGGCCGAGGCGGGCACAACGACGAGCGAGCCACAGACGGAGCCCAGATGCTCTGAACGAACATTGGACAAGTTTGCGAGAGAGCTGGAAGAGTTTGCCCGGTCCACGCAGGCGTTTGATCGAACCCCTGGGTTACTTTCTACACCGGCAACAACGCAGACGCAAACCTCGGTGCGGACAGTACAGGAGTTTCTTCCGTATCGACAGCAATTTCAGGAGGCGGGGCTGGCGGTTACTTCTGTCGAACAAAAGGCGGCGCCACCGGTGAGGAAGCATGCTCGACGTCAGCCGCCTCAGAGCAAGCTTGGGACCAGCCGGTTGAATCAATTTGCGCCTGCTCAAGGGGTGTCATCATCGGGTACGAAGGAGTCGAGTTCGGGGACGGTTATTCATAAGCTGACGAGACGGGGGGGTGGTACGGTGGTGTTGTCTGGGGCTGATGAGACGAGGGAGGTACAGGAGGGGGAGGATAAGGGCGGGGAGGGGAATGGGGAGGGGAAAGGGGAGGGGATGGTGGGCTCGCCGAATGAAAAGATTTATTCGGCGTCGAGCAGCACGTTTATTGAGCCGGTTAAGCTGGCGGCGGTGGAGAAGAAGGTTGTTAGGTTGAGGCCGTCGACTGTGTTTTTGGCGAATAAACCTTTGCCTGTTGCGCCGGGGTTGGGGGTGGGGGTAGGGAGGGGTTTGAGGGATGGGGAGGCTACAGTGGGATCGGAGGGTACGGTGGTAAAGCTGGAGGGGTACCAGAAGCTTGTGTCTAGTAGTTCTGGGAGTGAAAAGGAGCCGTTGTTGCCGGTTTCTGAGCAGAGGCAGAATAGCAGAGGGACTAGTCACTCGTCGGGGGTGAGGTCGGAGAAAGGGAAGGAGGTGGATAGGGGGGGGCCGGGGAAGGATGAGAAAGTGTTGCCTGCTTTACCGCCGTTGTCGCGAACGTCATCGCAGGCGAGACATGGGATTGCGCTGGCTAGCAAGAGTGGTTGGCAGCCTACGGGTGGTGGTGTTGGTACTGCGGGTAGGCAGTTGCCTACTACTATTGTTGAGGAGAGGGAGCCGTCACCGGAGAAGAGGGAGGAGAAGATGGCAGGGGAGAAGGAGGAGGGTATGTTGGGGAAGAAGGGGAGTATTCATCATGAGCATGGTTTGAGTAAGCCGGTGGGGATTTTGAAGGCGAAAGAAGAGGTGGAGGGGAAGGAAAAGGGGGTTGGTGGTGGTGTTGTTGTTGCTGCGACGCCGGCACAGACGAAGACGCCATTTGCTGTTGTGAAACGTAATGTTAGCAAGACTATTACCACTGCGAGTAGTGCTACTTTTACCACTGCCGTCACCATTGCCAATAGCAGCAACAGCAAGCCCGTCACCACCAATGTCAACAGCAACAGCAACAACAAACCCATCACGGCATCATCGTCCAAGAAACCCGAGCTCCTCCCCAAAACGTGGGAACACCACCCCCTCGGCACGCCATCCTCGTTTAAGAAGGCTCTCGATGACGTGGTCAGAAAGCTGGACGCGATGGAGGTGAGGGAGCGCGGGTGTTCCCCTCTTGGTCTGGGGGGGTTGACATCCCCAGCAGGGTCCAAAAAACGGGTTTCGTCTTCGGGGAGTGGTGGTGGTGGTGGTGGGAAACCGCCGTCTCCGACGCCGGCACAGAGGCTACAAAAGGCGGCGATGATGAGGAGGGAGAGGATCGATGCCGAGATGAATGCCGGTGCTAAGCCGGTGCCGCCGCAGCAGCAGGGGTATGCTCATGGGATGGCGGTGCCGCCTCCGCTGCCTATGCCGCCGCCGGGTCGGCTGGGTTTTGGGCCGAGGGAGCTGCCGGGGGAAGCTAGGGGGAGGGAGTCGTCTAGGGGGTTGGGGCCGGTGCAGAATACACGACGGGGGGCGAGTCGACAGTTTGGGGGGGGGATGGGAATGGTGGTGGGTATGGAAGATGATCGGGATATTTCTGATAGGGATGTGTTGAAGGGGCTCAAGATTATTTGTGCCGCGTCGGCGGATGCCGAGTTTGACGGGTTGGTGCAGAGGGAGACGGGGTTGAGGCTGAGGAGGTTTTTGGCGGATTTGAGGACGTTTGAGTTTTTGGGGGGGCCGGGTCATGCTGGGGAGTTGGGGGGTGGGCAGAGGGTTAGTACTAGACGGCGGGGGGCGGTGGGGGGGGCTGGAATGGGGATGGGGATGGGAGGGGGGCAACAGCAGCAGCAGCAGATGGGTGCTATTGAGAAGCGGAGGAGGGATGTGCAGGTTGAACGGGAGAGTCGGAGGCGGAGTATTAGGGGGTTGGATGGGTTGAGGGGGGTGCCTGGGGAGGGGAATAAGGGGGTGGTGAGGGAGAGTGTGAGGGATAGGGATGGTAGGAGGAGGAGTATCAGGTTGGATGCTGGAGATAGAGAGAGTAGGAGGAAGAGCTTTAGGGGGTTAGGAATTGGGTTGATGAGATGAGTTAAGGTGAGACGAGGTTTAAGTTACTGGTTTGGTTAGTTGCTTGGTGATGGGTAAAACAGCCCTGGATGGAAAGATGTTTTTTATAATAGACAATACAGGCTTTTGCATACAGTAAACGTGCAACAAAAATAATAATGATGGGATGCTTTGGTGGTGTTGTGATGCTTCTGAATGCTGCATCAACATAAAAAAACAGTGTGATGGTTGTGACGGTTGGTTGGTTGCATGTGTATGCCGGATTCATCCAAGAAAGGCATCAAAAGAAACGGTGAGATGGCCGAGCGGTCTAAGGCGCCAGGTTCAGGCCCACCTGAATTTCCGATTCTTCTACTTGCTTGAAGTATCTTCCTGGTCTCGAAAGGGGCGTGGGTTCGAATCCCACTCTCATCATATGTTTTTGACATTTTTGCATGTTGTATTTTTCATTGGCAAAACACTGTTTTTTCCCCTTGGTTTGCATTCCTCGATATAGAATATACTTGACTCTTTAGTGTTGCTGTTAGTTGGTCTTGGGAACAAAAAGGAGAATAGTAAAGAGTTGTGTTTGTGTTTCGGGCAGTTGCAGTGGCGCTTTGTTTGTGGAAGGTACCGTACCTACGGAAAAGGGGCCCCCTTTTTTGGGGGGGGGGCTATGCCGTTTAGACAAAAGTGAGAGAGCAAGATATTTTATTTGTGTATGCATTGACATCTAGATATAATAAAGATATGGTTGGGTTTTTTTTTTTGGTTGAAATGAAATTAGCATGGAAATATTCTGGAAGGTCATCTTTGTTTTTGGGGGATTGGTGTTGGGGGGTGGGTGGGTGATTGGTGCGCCTCTGTCTGTGGTGTTTCATTTATCGTGATACACGCAAATAGAACGAACGGGCCGGGGGTGTAGAATGGGCTTTTTGGTTTTCATCTATCGGGATAGGCAGACGTTTATGAGGGGCTCTGAGGTTTAATACCTCACTTTTTTTGGGGGGGATTTTCCTTTATCTCCACTGGTGTGAGTGACGTGTTGTGGTGCTTTTTAAATTCACTCGGATCAGACAGAGTGCGTGGTTTTATCGTTTTGATTCTTAAATAAATGAGTACTTGAGATATTTTGTTGGCGGTTTTATGATCTTCATTGCAGGTGTTGTATCACCGGATATGTATATTTCTTTTTCTTCTCCTGCAAGTCATTTTGAAAAGGTTATGCCTTGTCATAAGGGTATCATATGTCATTTGATATACCTAAGGGACGGCCAAACTCTCTCGGTTTGCGGGGGGTCTGGTGCTTGATAGGTAGGTATCAACAGTTCACGGCTCATGGCTCACGGCTCACGGCACGTACAACACGGCTTCCTGCTGCGGGTCCGTGGTACCGTTATGATTACGGAGGTGTGTAGAACGGAGGTGGGACTGAGAACGGGAGTGGGACTGGGACTGGACTTGTGTGTGTCTGTCTGATAGGTATGCAGGACGAGGCGGCAAACCGGGATTGTTTTGATTAGTGTACACTACTGGTGGCTTCCCCAACGTCCCCAGTTCTAGGCACGTAGGATAGGGCGTATGTAGAATTTCAAAATTCTTCGTCAAATTTATCTGGGTCGAGCGATGTTCCCTCTTGGTCAGTGTCGCGGTGGGAAAAAAATAGGCCTTTACAAGCCCAGAAGCGAAGGGAAGTTCTGTGCAGTAGCTTCTGCAGTGTGCATATGAAGGGTAATGTTGCAGAGAACAGGTACATACCATCGTGTGGTGGGGACGACACTACATACATATTGGGGGGGTTTTGATCTGGAGCCACTGGGATCATCCCGACTGCTTTCGGGATGGCGAATGAAAAGGGAGGTGTGTCTGTGGTGTGGTGTGGTGGACAATGTAAAGTAGTGTGTACGGAAAGTCTAGGAACAAGATGTATCCGGTACCTGTCGTGATGTGGAGAATCGACACAGGGCCAAGATGCCCATTCCCAGCAGTTTGGGCATTTTGCCTGGCCGGGTATTATGCTTTAGTGCCACGGGTGAAAAGGGTTGGCGTGCAGGAGCGGTAGTTGGTACCTGAGGAGGAAGTAAGGGGTACCCCCGTGTACAGGTGGTGTGTGTGTGTGTGGGAGGGAGAGAGGGTGGGGGAAGATGGGGATGGATGGGGATGGGGGAAGCGGGTAATATCAAATATTTATCTTTTTATCGATCAATTGCTCGAGTTGGGAAAGTTGATCGTCCCTCGCTGGGGGGTGGTACGGTGGTATCAATGGGGATGGAAAGATCAGTTGATGGAGTGTGATGATGCGTGGCGGATTGTAACCTCTTGGAGTTTCTCACCCTACACTACGCCTAATGTGATCCTCCCATTTCGCTTCTAGAACTTCTCATCTCGTCTCATGATGCCCATTTGTAGATGCGGTCCAAGAAACTCTAGGCTGGTCTAGTGCTGCTGTCTTTGCCACATATTCCTACCTCGGTGTTGCCTTCTCGTCAGATCTAGGCTTTTTCTGGCAGTGGTAGCGATCCTTCGATCCCTTAGTCTCGTTCATCAACAGACTTTCAAACTTGGGGGCAAAGAGGGAGAAGTCCTTCTGGAGAGTCTGGTCCGGGAACCCACGCGAGGTTCTGGTTCTGCAAAGATGCCTGAAGATGGAATCCCTTCCCGATTCGTGATCACCCAGAACCCGAGTGGATGGGACAGATCTAGGGTTTCCCTACATCAGGCAGGGCCAAGGGGCGGAATGGCTTCCAATGAACCGGGCGGATGGGAGAATGTCAAGACGTCAAGCGAGGTCAGGTAGCCATTGGGATCATCGCCGGTGATGAGTTGTCCCAAGTGAAGTGGTCATCATGACCGGTGATGAGACCCAATCAACGTTTTCATGCGAAAAGTCCCAATCAGCCTCCATATTCCATTTCCGGCAGCAAGGTGAAGCCATCACGAACAAACCTCCCCCCTCCCTCACCGTGGATAAACCTAAAAAAACGGCACAAAGACCATAGCAATCCAAAAAGACAAAGAGCAGTTTCAAGGTGAAGCCATCATCACCCTGAAACCCCCTCCCGGACCGTGGCTAAATTCAAACGCGGCATTTCAACACGGTACCTTAACCCCCAATCTTCCCCAAAAAAACTATCCATAAGGCGCAAAATCATATAGTATCACGATCCAAGGAACGGAGCAAAAGTATAATTTTCCAAACATGTATTGAGTGGGTGGTTTGTATTCAGGTAGGGGGGGGTATATAGTAAAAATAGATTATTCCATCCAACAGACGCGCGCATATTAAAACAAAATCCACCGCTATGCAACTTCGTCGTTCATTGTGCGCGCGCGCGCAACAGCAGCACATATTCAAATGTCCAAAATCAAAAATATAAGCGAAGATCGATCAGGTATCAAAATCGCGCGCGCAAAGCACAACTCCCAAACAAGTCGCTTTCCAAAAAAGCAAGAGCTACCAAACAAGCCAAAACAGGCGCTTAAGCAGACTTGGTCTCGCTGATCTGGGTCTCCTTCTCGACCTGGTTAAGGTCGACGCGGCCAACCTCAGCCTCGTCACCATCAATGATCTTGGCGAGCTCCTCGAGGGTGGGGCCCTTGGTCTCGACGTACATGAAGTAGACGAAGACAAGCTCGAGGAAGATCCAGCAGGTGTAGATGAGGTACAGCTTCCAGGTACTGTTGGTGGGGCCGAAGAAGTCGAAAGCGACGGGGTTGGCGTAGATGTTGAGGGTAAGAGCGCACTGGACGGACAAGTTCATGACCATGAGACCCTTGGCACGGAGCTTGTAGGGGAGGATCTCGATGGCGTAGCCGACGAGGAGACCGGACCAGGCGAGAGAGTACATGATGCCGAAAACCCAGATGAAGAAGATCATGGCCTTGTCAGCACCAGGAGACTGCTTGGTGTCCCAGAGAGCAGAGGTGAGGGTCCAGAGGATGAAGGTGCAGAACATGCCGCCGGTGGAAGCCAAGAACATGGGGCGACGACCGACCTTGTCGACAAGCATGGCCATGGTGAGCGAGACGATGAGGGCAAGGCAGGTCTGGCCGGCACCGAGACCGAGCTTGGCAGTCTGGTCGGTGACACCGGCGGAGTCGTAGAGCTTGGAGGAGTAGTTGGAGATGATAGCGTTACCAGACCACTGGGAGAAGATACCGAGGGAGATGAGGACGGCGAATCTGTAACGGTTGCCCTTGGTGCGGAAGAAATCGGCATAGCTGGAGTTGCTCTTGGCCTCGTACTCGAGACGGATGGTCTCCTTGATCTCCTGGTACTCGAACTGGACGGTAGGGTGCTGGTCGTTGCCGTTGGCGTGGTACTTGGCGAGCATGGCAAGAGCTTGATCGTGCTTGTCCTTGGCAATGAGGAAACGGGGGGACTCGGGGACCCAGTAGATGAAGGCAAGTTGGATGAGCGAGGGGAGGGCCTGGAGAAGGGCGGGCACACGCCACGACCACTCAGTGGGGACGAAAGCGGTACCGAAGGCGAGCCAGGAGACGATCAGGGCACCGACGTTCCACAAGCAGTTGTAGACGGCGGTAAGACGGCCACGATGCTGGGGATGGCAGATTTCGGTGAGAAGCATGGGAGACGAGATCTGGGCGAGGGAGTTGCCGAAACCGAGGAGGACACGGCCACCCATGAAGACGCGGATGTTGGTGCAAGAACCCTGAATGACGGCACCGACAACCATGATAACACAGCCAATGGCGATGGGGAGCTTGCGACCAAAGTTATCGGCAAGGAGAGGGCTGTAAAGACGGGCCAGGTTAGCGCTTGTTGATTGGCATTGGATTGTTCGAAGTCACTTACACGATAGGGATAGAGACCAAAGAACCAATCTGGTAGAGAGCACCGACGAGACCGAGGAGGGAACCTCTGGGTCTCTCGAAGTAGCTGTCCCACTGCTCCATGTTCTGAACAGCGTTGAAAAGCATACTGTAGATGCCATGTTAGCCAATTGTCTCTCTGGTTTGACGTGCTGCTGAATTCAAACGTACCCATCGTAACCGGTGGTAGCGGAGGCAACGCAAAGAATGATGGCGAAGAAGTAGAGCTTGCGAAGACCGGGCTCCTGACGCCAGTTGACTCTCTCAAACTGAGGAGCCTCCTCCTGGGCGACCTCGGCCGCCGCAGCTTGGGGCTTCTTATCGAAGATGCCCATGGTGATGGTTTGGTGGTGTGTGAACTTGACAATGGGCCGTGAGGTACGAGAGAGGCAGCAATTGAATGGCTCTCAAGAAAGATGTTGGCGACACAGCTGACCCGGCTCCTTGGATCCTAAAAGGGTGGGATTGTCAGGAACGCAAAATCGAGGATGGGATGGGGGATTATAAAGACATGCTGCCCAGGCACAAGAAACCAACCCTGGGGTACGGAACAGTCGTGGAGACCAAGACGGACAGACGGACCGGCCAGGCGTTCAAGGGACAACCGGGGTTGGGCAGGCATCATGGGGGAGAGTGTGTGGGACATGTTCACACCAGAGAAGCTTAGCCAACTGCGGGCCTGAGCCCACCACCTCACCCCAGAACCGCTACCCGTACGGCGAATCCTGCACTTTCTGCAAATAGCTAGTGTCTTTTGTTTAGTTCCAGGCACGTCTGGATGGGGCTCGCATGCACGCCGATACAGCTTGTACAGCTCGTCGGTACGGGACAGGACGGCAACAGATTGCTGGCTCTGCGAAAGTCCCCCGTTGGTCTCGCCAGTTCCCGACGGGCTGGCCGGAGACGGGTTGCTTGTCAATGAGGCTAATATCATATGCCATCTCTCTCTTTCTTTCTCTCTCTCTCTCTCTGTCAACAAACAGCTCTGGCCAGCTCTGAGAGAGGTAGAGCTGCTGGTGTGAAGCTCGTGAAACTCTTTTGATTTTCCGTGACAAAACATTTCCTGGGGACCCCAGGTCTCCCCAGCCCGCTCTTCCCCGTACCCCAGAGAGTCTGCAAAAAGATTGGGGCGATGACACCAAAGCATCGTGGAGTCGACTTGATCACCAGGCCTCTCCAAACTTTCCCCAACTTTGACCACTTCTCCCCAGCTTGGCTCCTCCTGTGGGGACCCGCACTTTTTTCCCTTGCCGAGACTTGGCAGACATGGGCCTCGATGGCGCCCCTGGGGGGGCAGCTCGCCTGCTTGCCCGCCTTGGGGATCGGACCGGTTTTCGCGTGGGCTCCTGGTCAGCGTCCAGCCAACCGAGCAGCCTCGAGCGAATGGGAGGATGCTGCCGCCGCCACTTTCAGCAACCTATGCACGGCCGGTGGGAAGCGGACCGACAACGAGATCGTGCTGCATGTTGGCGCTGAGATGTGGCGCGCTTGAGCTTGATTTGGCCAACGCTCACTAACGTCTCAACGTCCTGTGATGGATGGTTTCTAACCACGGGCAATGCTGTCACCATTGCACCAACAATCCGGGGGGTAGGGGGGAAGGGGGGAAATCAAGGCTCTCTCCATCTCATCAGAGAGTCCAAGAGATAACCACGGTTGGCAGCGGGTAACAGACGACTCGTCGACCCACGGGAGGCAGGGTTGTGTTCCTTTCTCAATTAGGCAGTATTTGCCAAAGTCGGGAGCTCCCCGGGGTGGTCCCAGGATGGATGTCACGGCGGCAGGTATATGAGGTGCATACCGACTGCAATGGTATGGCCATGCGTGCCGATATGAATTGGCTCCCCGAGTCGCGCCTCGCTTGGGCTGGCAGGAGCTGGGCACAAACCCGACGTCTGGAAACATCCACATCCGCTCCGTAGACGACTTCGCAGGCGGCCGATGCCAAGGGTGGTGGTGGTGGTGGTGGTGGTGGTGATGGTAAAGGTCAGGACCAGGACCAATGCGGGCAGAGCTGGTAACCAGTCGGAGGAGACAGCTCGTAGGGAAGCCGGAGTGTCACACCCTCGCCGCCGAAGCACATGATGGTACACTAGTGACTAGTAGATAAGTGATGGATGGATGTTTTGGACAGGTCTCCGACGGAGGGACAGCCAGTGGGGTAGCGAGCCGTCAAGTTTTCAACGACAGCCGATGATTGGTCGGTAGGATGTCTCCCCGTGTTTCCGACGAGTGGGAATCTGGGGCGCCCCGCTTTCTGCCCGGCCTTGAAGTTGTTGTTTTCGGCCATGTCTGTCTTCAGGCTTTGGCTTGCTACACAGCACACATACACACACATCTGAGAGCAGTTAGCAATGCCGTCCGATACACTAGTGGCTGTTGGGCAACGCGCTTGCGCAAGAATGAAGATGTCCTCCGACTCCTCCGGTTGGTGAAGCCCTGGCCAGTTTCGCGAAGTTCGCGAAGTTCGTCCACACGGCTTCGTCCAGCTGGGCGTCGCTGGGCGTTCTGGGGTGCGGCTCCCCCGTTGCTGCTTAAGGGATCGAGCTAACGCTTGCCTCGCAACTTCTCCCGGCTTGGCTTTTCATTCAGGCTAAAAGGACGAGGCCAGGGTCAAGAACGTTTGGGTCGCCTCAGCCGTTTTTTTTCTCAGCAGGCGTTTCTAGCGTTTCAAAAAAAAGACTTTTTCCGCTGGTGAGCTGATCTGATCTCAAGGCGCGGTGAGTGCCGGACACATGGCCCGAGGCTATTACTAGATCTGCTAGGTTCTACAGCTGTCAAGTTATCGTGAACTCCGTGCCTTCTCCGTGTCTTTTACCATGTGGGAGGACACGCTATGTGGCTATCACCGAGTCTACTGCGTGCGGGTAAAAAGCGAGAACCCATTTTGTGGAGAGGGTGCTGGAGACCTGAGGCCACAGGCGGCCTGATATCTCGATGATCAGAGATGCGGTAAGGTGCGGCAGCATGATACGGCACGCTTGAAGCCATGAAGCCAATGACGTGCAGACAAGAAGGGAAATAATCCACCCTGCCATCCCGTCCAACGACTGATGGATGTCCACGGTCTTGAGCGCATGAGAGGCGCTGATATCAAACACACGATATCACTTGGACAAACAGCGAATCCCAGGTGCCCGGAACGCAGAGACTCAAGAGATGAATCCATTATTAACCACATGCACTGGGCATAAGAACTATTCCCAAACAGCGACGGCGTTACGGCGCAAGGACAGAATAAGGGAAGCGTAGGCGGGACGGCACCGTTCGCCGGTGGCACTTGGAGGTCCTAGGGCCGCCCAGCAGATGTCTAGGCCACTCCGCATAAGTCTTGGGTGGTGCTGATGGTAACCACAGAGTTTGGTCCCGATGCCTACCTAATATCGCCCATGGCACCAATAGAATTGGATTTGGAATATTCTGTTCTCATCGTCAAGAGCACATGAGAATCCCTTCCTACCTTATTACGCTTCCCTTCAACAAATCATTACTCATTATTCTGTCTTTTTGATGCCATGGCCTCTTCCCGACTGTTTCCGCTAGGGGGATGTTGAAAAAAAAAGAAAGGCCGGGGACATCCCTGTCAAACTCCGGGGGACGGCTGACGGAGTTTGAGGGGAAGACTGGAAAAGCGCGGGGTTAAGCACGGGCCATTTGTCGTTCACGTGAATTCGCTGCAGATGCAACCACTCAATTGCTGGCGCGTCCAATGCGCGTCTTCAATTTTTGGCTACGCGTCTGCCGATGGAGTCGTCTTTTCTGGTGCCGCCGTGACATCACCGTAACGACTACACATACCTGACCTGGGAGCATCGCCAACCATATCAATCCACTAATTACGCCACTATGGTCGGCTCTTCGAACCCCCCCGGGAAGAAACAGTCGTCCCTGACTAGTTTCTTCACGCCAAAGACCATCAATGGCTTGTCGCAAAAGCTGGCAACCCAGAAGCCAGCCAAAGACGACTCCCAAGCTCCACCCTCGTCCTCACCATCTGCTCCTGGGCCCTCTCAGATTTCCAGATTCAAGCGGCCTCTTCAAGAGGACAGTGATGCCGGAAATGGAATCGAAAAGACTGCAAGGTCTAGCCGTTTGACCAAACGTGCCAAACGTATCCTTGACGATGATGATGATGAGTCCGAGAACCAGGACGTCCCAAGCTCGCCTCCCGTCAAGTCTACCAAGCCAGCTGCTGGAAATGGGCCGGCTTCGTCCAGAACAGAAAAATATGTCTACGATGCTGGATCCGCCTCTAAGACTGGCGCACCCGACGAAGACGAGACCGAAGATGCAGTAACCAGACGAAAGAAAGAGGAGCTGCACAAGAAGTTTGTCAAGAAGCTTGGTCATCCAGACAGCATGGCATACATGAGGAGACATAACGGTGCCTCGGACGGTGCTACTCCTGGCTTGGAGGGGGATGACGCGGAAGAGGGCGATGATGCCGAAGAGGACGAGCCACCACCGACGACCAAGGGCAAGAAGAAGGGTGCCAAGACTGGCAAACTTACGCCCATGGAAATCCAGTTTCTAGACATCAAGAGGAAACACATGGATACCCTCTTGATCGTCGAAGTTGGTTACAAGTTCAAGTTCTTTGGCGAAGATGCTCGGATAGCTGCCAAAGAGCTGAGCATTGTGTGCATCCCCGGCAAATTCAGATATGATGAGCGTATGTGTGGCTTGATTGTCTTGTACTTTCCCGAACTTTGCGCTAACTTGGATCCAAGATCCGTCCGAAGCTCATCTCGACCGATTTGCCTCTGCCAGCGTACCGGTTCACCGACTAAACGTACACGCCAAACGTCTTGTTGCTGCCGGTCACAAAGTTGGTGTTGTACGACAAATCGAGACCGCAGCCCTCAAGAAAGCTGGCGATAACCGCAACGCACCGTTCGTTCGGAAACTTACCAATGTCTATACCAAGGGCACATACATCGACGAGACAGGGGAGCTGGATCAGCCTGGTGACGCCACTGGTGCTCCATCTGGCGGCTATCTGCTCTGTCTTACTGAGTCGCCGACCAAGGGGTCTGGCACTGATGAGAAAGTGCAAGTCGGAATCATTGCTGTGCAGCCGGCAACCGGAGACATCATCTATGATGACTTTGAAGATGGCTTCATGAGGCGCGAGATCGAGACTCGGTTGCTTCATATCTCGCCTTGCGAATTCCTTATTGTCGGTGACTTGTCCAAGGCCTCGGACAAAATTGTCAAGCATCTTTCTGGGAGCCGTACCAACGTCTTCGGTGATAGAAGTCGTGTTGAACGGGTGCCCAAGTCAAAGACCATGGCTGCCGAGGCTCACTCGCACGTCACCCAGTTTTACGCCGACAAGACCAAGGAAAACGACGAGAATTCGGCGGCTCTTTTGGAGAAAGTTTTGAAACTCCCAGAGTCAGTCACCATTTGTCTGTCTGCAATGATCAACCATCTCACCGAGTATGGTCTGCAACATATTTTCGGCTTGACCAAGTACTTTCAGTCGTTTAGCACCCGACAACACATGTTGGTCAACGGAACAACCCTTGAGAGTCTCGAGGTCTACCGAAACTCGACAGACCACACTGAAAAGGGTAGTCTGATGTGGGCGCTGGACAAAACTCAGACTAGACCCGGGCAGAGACTGCTGAGGAAATGGATTGGCCGCCCGCTGCTTGACCAGCAGCGTCTGCAAGAGCGCGTCACTGCCGTAGAAGAGCTTCTTGAGAATCAATCTACCATCCAGGTCAACAAGTTGACTGGCATGCTGACCTCGATCAAGGCCGATCTGGAGCGCAGCTTGATCCGTATATACTACGGAAAGTGCACCCGGCCAGAGCTTCTCTCAACTCTCCAGACTCTCCAGAAGATCGCTATGGAGTATCACCGAGTCAAGTCTCCAGAAGAGACAGGCTTCAAGTCAAGCCTGATAAGGGAGGCCATGCTCTCTCTGCCAGCCATCGGCGATATTGTGACATCTTACCTTGACAAGATCAACGCCCAAGCTGCCAGAAAAGACGACAAATACAACTTCTTCCGCGAAGATGAGGAAACAGACGACATCACCGACCACAAGCTGGGCATTGCTGCAGTCGAGGCCGATCTTGATGCCCACCGCAAAGAAGCCACGGCCAAACTCAAGAAAAAGGTTCTGGTAGAGTACACCACTGTCTCCGGAATAGAATACCTCATCGAGGTCGCCAACACAGAGCTCAAAAACGTCCCCGCCTCTTGGGCGAAAATCTCTGGCACCAAAAAAGTCTCCCGGTTTCACACCCCAGAGGTGATCAAATTCATTAGCGAGCGCGACCAGCACCGTGAAGCCCTCGCCGCGGCCTGCGATGCCGCCTTTTCGGCTCTTCTCTCGTCTCTAGCAGCGGAATACCAACCCCTCCGCGACGCTGTTTCTTCTCTCGCCACATTGGACTGTCTTTTGTCTCTCTCCCAAGTGGCCTCCCTACCGGGCTACTCCAAACCCAACTTCCTCCCCATCACCGCACCGCCTTCTATTTCCATCGTCGAAGGCCGCCACCCCATAGCAGAACACACCCTTTCGACACCTTACATCCCCTTCACCACCTCTCTCTCCTCCCCCGCCCCGTTGGCCCAACTGATAACAGGCCCCAACATGGGTGGTAAATCCTCCTACGTCCGCTCAGTAGCCTTGTTAGTCCTCCTAGCCCAAATCGGCTCCTATGTCCCCGCCACGGAAATGACCCTCACCCCCTGCGATGCGATCTTCACCCGCATGGGTGCCCATGACAATTTATTCGCGGGCGAATCGACCTTTATGGTTGAGGTCTCTGAGACGGCCTCGATCCTGAGATCAGCCACCCCGAGGAGTCTGGTTATTCTGGATGAGCTAGGCAGGGGGACGTCGACGCACGACGGGGCGGCGATTGCGCATGCGGTGCTGGATTATGTGGTCAAGGAGGTGGGGTGCTTGACGCTGTTCATCACGCATTATCAGAACTTGGCGCGGGTGGCGGAGGGGTTGGGGGATGGGAGGGTTAGGTGCGTTCACATGAAGTTTAGGGTTGACAGGGAGAGGGGGGAGGGGGAGGAGGAGGTGACGTTTTTGTATGAAGTTGCCGAGGGGGTGGCGCATCGGAGTTATGGGTTGAATGTGGGGAGGCTGGCGAGGTTGCCGAAGAGTGTGTTGGAGGTTGCGGGGGTGAAGTCGAGGGAGATGGAGGAGGGGGTGAGGGAGAGGAGGCTGAAGGGGGTGGTGGGGTTGTTGGGGGGGTTGATGAAGGGGGAGAAGGGGGAGGAGGAGTTGGAGATGCTTGTGGAGGGGATTGAACAACTTTAGTTGGGCAGGGGAGTTTGAGATATTGGAGGGTTGGGTTGTCTTGATACTTGACTGCAATGGGGATATATAATAATAAGGGGTCGTGGAGTTTAGGTTGGTTGATTAGGTGGTTGGTTTGGGAAAGTAGATATTCAGTGTGCCACCTAGTACAAGAAATAGAATATTTGACTATTGTAATACTCTGTGCGAGGTGCGGGTTGTGGCCATATCAGGTGCTTGATGGGGCGGTGTGTTAAATCAACCATGTCAAACAATATGACATTCATGACTTCATTTTCTAAGAACATGAAAAGTCCCAAGAAATGATATAAAGTGCAAAAGTGAATGGTAGGTAAAGTGGTGATGTGTTAAGGGGTAAGGAAATACAGTGAAGTTATTTCTCTTTATCCGCTAGAGTTTGTGCACACTCCTCCCTTACCTACCTACCAACATAAAGTACTTAACCAGGGAAGTGATATATGCCAGTATCTCGATGAACTCTACTACACCTTAGGGAGAGCGCGGTCGTCCCGGCCGGGGGGGGGAAGGGGTCCGACCCATTCGGCCGAGTCGAAGCTGAGAGCTCTGGTCTTGTCTGGATGGGGTTTTTGATATTCGCCCACGTGTTGTTGACTTTTTTATTTGTTGTGGCCATGGCTTCTCTCCGCAATGTATACAGCAGCGGTGGTGCTTTATTCTTCTGGCTATTTCCCGACTGGGGAATATCTAAAAGACCTGGTACTAAACATGCTGCGTCTGAGGGCTCTCGGACTTTGGCGGTGGTTAGGTTTCGCTTCTTACTTTGCTGCCTTTATACCGATGGCGGAGGTAGAAGATGTCAAGGAGGTAGGTGAAGAGGCAGGATGGACGTTTTCTGGGCTCCTTCTTCGCAAAGGAAAAATGGAACCTGGCTCGTTCTATCGGGCTGGAACTTTCCGTGGGGTCTCTCACAGACGTCACCTTGAGTTAGTGTTCGGCAAGAAAGGTTGAAATTGTCCGAGTTATCTGATAACTGACTTTGACTACCTCGCTGAGTTTGTCAAGTTCTCCATGATGACTACGGTAATTGTCAGGTCGATACTTTGAATGATTTCTAGTCCTAATTCGAGGCGTTTGATATGATATGCCTACCAATATACATAAAAGCACAGTAGTAAAGAGGAATACTTCTTAGATCCTCTTGGTTATAACCTTCAGGTTCTTGGCTGGGTAAAGAGCTCTGATAACGACGACCAGTTTAATCTAGCTGAGAGGTCAGCAAACAGTAAACCAGAGCCTCTCTAGGCCAGAGATAACCAGACAAATAGGAAGTAAAAAGAAGCAAAATTGATCGCGGCAGGGATCGAACCTGCGATCCTCTGCGATACTGGGATCTATAGATCATTGTAAAGCAGATGCCTTAACCACTGGGCCACGCAACCTATTTGATTGGTGGGCATGCTCCGTTGTTGAGCTTATGATAGGACAAAACCGAAGCGGCCCGCAGTTTGGCAAGCTCTTATCTTATCAGTAAAAGTGGTTGCACCCAAAGCTCAACACCCCGCCAGCTTTGAGATCGGACGGTACCTTGAGAGCTGCAGTGGAGCAAATTGAAGTTATACCAGATCCAGACCAAAACAAAATGAACTCCCTCAGAGTGGCCAATTCGCTCGTCCGCAGCAACGCGACAGTTGCTGTGCTCCGGTACGTCCTTCTCCAAAGCCAATTGACTTTTCCCTCTCGTCCGTGCTATAACTAACACCAAACCCCCAGAACCACCCCCTCGGTCCTCCTCCCCCTAGCTCAAAGACCATGGCACCCCAAACTCTCACAGCAAACCCTCCCTGTGAGAAGGTCCTTCTCCCACTCCCCCAAACTCTCAAAACGTAACCGCAAAGAAGAAGCCGAAGAAGCCGAAGAAGAAGACCCCCGAGGCAAAAAGGGCGGCAAGAAGTCCAACAAGAAAGAGAAGGGCGCCCCCGCCCAGCAGCAGCAAGAACCGCAGTCCTCCTCAGCAAGCGAAGACCCCTTCAACCTCGACCCCCTCATCGCCCTCTTCCAAAAGACCGAGTCCCACTACGCCTCCCAGCTCGCCCTCCTCCGCTCCCCCACCGGCCGCTTCAACGTCGAGTCCATCGGCGCCATCCCCGTCTCCCTCGACAAGAAGTCCAGCGAGACGTACCGCCTCCAGGAGCTCGCCACCGTCGCCCCCCTGGGCGGCCGCCGGTGGTCCATTCTCGCCTTCGAGGAGGCCTCGGTCAAGCCCATCATCTCGGCCGTCCTCAAGTCGCCAGACTTCAACCAGCAGCCCCAGAGGAGCGAGGAGAACCCCCTCGAGCTGACCATGACGGTCGAGCCGGAAAAGGTGGACGATCTGGTCAAGAGGGCAAAGGACCTCTGCACCGAGTGGAGGAACAAGCTGAGGGACGAGACGCACAAGCACGAGACCCACGTCAAGAAGAACAAGTCCTTGTTGAAGGACGACTTGTTCAAGATTAAAGAGGCGTTGAAAAAGCTGCAGGATGAAAGGATGAAGGTTGTGGCGAACAAGGAGAAGGAGGTCGTGGCTGCTATCCAGTCCAAGGCCAAATAGATGATGACAGTCCCAAAAAAGGAAAGATGTAGAGGTTTTTTTGTAAGATAGAGAGTGCTCATGTAAGTCGTTGGATCTCGTATATACCAAGTGGGCGTTTATAATCACAAAAAAAGGCGGTCAATACATAAAGACTTCTTTCAGTCTAAAGTTTATATTCACAGTAATATACCTATTGTTACATTGACAGCCACCCCTTGTTTTTTCTCAAGCTGTCTTTTTTTTTGTCTAAGCCCTCTTCTGAGCGGCCCCCTTCAACTTGGCCGCCTCCTCAGCAGGCAACAAACTCATCACCTTGTCCAAAAACTTCTTCTGATCCTCCTGCCTATAACTCCACGTCTTCCCAGTATAATTCTCAATCAACCCCTCGACATCCCCCAACTCCTTATACCCCGCCTTCTTGTACTTGCCCAACACGGCCAACTCCAACACCGCCTCCCTCGCCTTCTGCGGCGCCCTCCCATTGAACCACTTCTCCCCCTGCGCCAGCCACTCCCTCTCCCCCCTGCTATTGAAGAAAATCGGCTTCCCCTCCTTAAAAACCCTCTTCTTCACCGCCGTGATATCCATCGTCACCCCGCTGTCACTGTTGAACGCCATCCCCCCCCCCATCAACCTCATCGTCTGAATAACACTCTGCACCTTCCCCCACTGCGCAGACGTCGCCAGACCACCCCCATACCCGCTCAGATCCTTCTCCTCCAGCCTCGGCAGGAAAGGAACCACCTCCCCCTTTTCATACCGGTCCACAACCGCCTTCTCCCCGGGGGAAAGGACCATCTTGCCTTCGCTCGCGTCCTTGGGCTTCTCCTTCCTCTCCTTCTTGTCTCCCGTGGCCCGACCTTTACCACCGCCACCACCGGCGGCGAAACCGCCCCCTGGCCTGGCAGGACGCCCGCCGGGCTGTCGGGAGGGAAATCGCCCCCCGGCTCCGGCACCAGAGCGGGAGAAGCCACCCGGGGAAGGGGCGGCACCGCGGCGGAACATATTACCGCCAGTCTGCTGCTGCTGCTGCTGCTGCGAGCGAAACCCGGTGTTGGGTCTCGGCCCGACAGTCCCCGCGCCACCGGCCGAGAACCTCGCAGGGAGACGCAGGGATTTGATGCTGAGGATCTTGCCGCCACCGGGAGCGGCGGCGGTGGGAGAGGCGGATTTTCCAAAGGGGCTGGCGCCGGGGCCGGTGTTGGCGCGGAGGGTGCGGATGTCGAGGGGGCGTTTGATGGCCCCGGAGGAGATCTTGGTCAGCCTTGTCGCGGCGGCGATGCCCCGGGTGGGTTTGTTGTTGTTGTTGCTCTCCTCGGCGAGCTGGGGGGCCGAGGTGGTGAAGCTGCGGAGGGCGGTGGGGGATGTCGTCGAGGTGGTGGGAGGGGGGGCAGAGGCACGCCCGAGGGCGGCGGCCCGGAGGATTTGCTGCCTGGGCATGGTGATGTGTTTGTCGCCTTTGTGAAGGTGGGTTGAAAAACCCTCGATAGGCGACGAGATCGAGGGGTGTTGGGAACTTGGGGTCGGGGGAGTGGAAAAGGTCGGCGACACACCGGCGAGGAGCCCACGGGCAGTGAGGTTCGTTTCGGACGATGGAGTTGAGCAGGAGGAAAATGTTTGGTGGGGTGTGATTGGTCAATCCAGGGAGGAGTGGGTCTGGGGGTTGAGGAGCTTGGTCCACGCGCTTGGCCTGTGCTGACTTACACCATGTTTTCGACTTCCGCACTGGGTCGGTGAGGGACTATAAGGGTTAGGAGTGCAAGAATGACGAGAAGCAAGGCATTTACTTTTTGGTCAACTAACTAGAATCAAGAAAGGCAATGTTGTCTGACTATGAAGAAGTATCTTGTCAGATCAGCAGTGCCGCTACTACCGGGCTCATCCCCCCTAGGTACGGCCTCGCATGGCACAACATGTGCAAAAGCTTGAACAACTCCCTACAGGCATGATGTTCCATGTCTTAATCATTAATAGAGTATTAATATTCAGATACTATGAGCGAGCACGAGTCACTTCTGAGCTTACATGGAAACACCAAGACATATCATTCCCGAGACATCCACTTCCATATCATACCTGAGATGTGATATTTGCAGAGCAAAGTCTCAATTTAATGAACCAAAAAAGCATGCAATGTAAGTGTGAGAGAGCAGAAAGATTTGGCGTTCCGGGTTTGCTAAATCATCGTGTAAATTTTCAAGACGCCAGACATTGAAGTATGCGAAGTGGTGAATGTCAAGCTAGAACAGGGCAACAGTGACTGTGGCTCTCACCAAGGGCCGAGAACACCTGTGCGTGGCTTACCGACTGCCATCTCCTTGCCCATTTATCGCCACAGCTGAGAGAAAAAGATTACATGTGACGTTTCATCAAGAAACCCCATTAAACACCTGACCAAATCGCTTTACTTCCCATGTCGTCTTACAAGCTAATGACTTGCCCGATCCCAGGACAGTGAAGCTCGTCGAAAAGTGGAATAAGACATGATCCTAGCTAGCCTCCTGCTCTTCAGTCTCCCAATATTGTGACAGCTGCAACTGCCGCGCTGTTGATTCGAGGCTCGGAGTGATGGGTGGCGCGATAAGGGATAACGGCACCATACCCTCGCGCCAGACCACGTAAATAGAGTGGTTGCAGCTGATATATGATGCCCAAGGCGTCAAATCGACCGTGGTGCCGGTTCGGCGGCGCATGGTGCCATCGCCCACTTTGCTCGAGTTATCCCGTACATTGGGCGGTTAAGATCGAGTGGCCTCCACAATAGGCGGCTGCCCTCGCTTGCTGGCGGGTCTCGTATCGACAGTGTTTGCTGAGGGGCCTAGAGCTAATCGATACTATGATCCAGTGGACCGTCCATGACCTCGTTACAATCGATGAGCAGTGCAGTCGTTCGAGCTTTCTTCGAAGGCTGGCCGTAATTTGTTGTGCTAAGTTTGAGCCCTCGCCGTACGTGGGAGACATTACATGACAGTAACAACCACTCATATGTGCTCGCTAGAACTCCTCATTTGAGAGTACAGACCGTCGCTTCGAGGGCGGGCCCACGGTAATGCTTCGACAGCATAGATTGTATAGTAGTCGACAGTGGATCTCGCTTCCGATCAGATCCCTCCCTACCCGGGCTTTGAGAAACGGCACTTCCAAGCACTATGGACGAGAAGTGGATATGGCTGCGGTATGGTGGTGGCGGTTGTAAAGAGCCTAAATAGCGTTGATCTTATCAGAATGTCAACATCATGACCAGAGCAGAGGAGTAGCTCTAGAGCGTAAATCGGTGGAATTTTGTGGGGGATCGAAAAATACTTTCGGCCCAGCTCTCCGAGCCATCTTCGTGTTCGATTGAGCCTGAAAAAGCATATATTGCAGAGGCGTGAGAAGATCAACTAGACAATACCGTTAGTTGTGAGTTTCTTTAACGACGAACCATGGCATTTCACTTGCCTGTCTCACCGAGATGGTCAAACACCTAGGGTATGCACGAGGTAGTACTGCAGCTATCTGCATAGGGCTCCGTTAGTGTAGCTGCCATCGTGAGCGAGCAAGCTAGAAGCCCTAATCCTCACGGATAAACATTCCGAGAAGCCCCCTGGCATATACGGGGTCGACTGCTCTTCAAAGGATCACCTCGCTACCGGACGGGATACTTCAGCCTCGGGGTTACTGTAAGTGAACGGCGGTTGGCATGAAACTGTCACCAGCCAGGGGCTCAGTCAACACGCGGGCCAAGATAAACTTGAAAGCAGAAGTCAAGATAGGAAGCTCGAGCTCTCCAAACTCCCCACTTCCCGGTTGTGACGGGACATGGAGCCGCAAACTGTGTGACGGGTAGTCTGGGGCGTAACACCAAACGGAGAAGATCACCAGTTGATCAATCGGCGATGGTGGAAGGTTATATTCCGCCGTCCATATGCGCAAGCCTCGCCTGCGGTGTCTCCTATGACTTTGGACGGGGCCCTTCCCTCCATTTGGTAGATATCCAGGTCCATGTGACCCAGTAATATTGGTCTTGACCAAATGAGGCTCTCTTGGGGGGTTGCATTATCCAGACAGCGTGCCAGAAGCACCCGTCAAGCTGGGGGAGGGCACCATTCGGAACAATCGTATGCAGAGACAGGCCGGAATGCAACGGGACCGATTGTCGACAAGGTAGCAAGCAAGTAAAACATGCAGATGGGAGCCACCAGTCTAGAAGCCGCCCAACGGTATCGCAGCGTAGCCGAAGGGGGGTGGCGAGCCAATGGACAAGACTTGAGACAACGGGGAGGGCATAGCACGGCTGCTATTGCATGATCATGTCCTGAGACTTCAGATGGGATTGATATTCATTGCCAGAAAGAATTGCAAGCACGGGAGAATTCGTATCGGAAACCAGCAGTTGAGTTAAGCTGGACGGAGAGTCGGGAACCCTAAACCGGGCCGATCGGGAAGAAAGGCAAAAGAGATGGAAGGGAGGGCTTCAGATTTGATAATTTTGAAGGAAATTGGCGCAGACATGTCCACACATACTTTGGCGTTGTCAACGACATCCGTAGTAATCACGAAACACGTGAGTGGGAATATTTGGAGAATAGAATTGGGAAGGAAGCAGCCACATCCGGAACACCGGGATCAGGCAGTGGCCCCTGCTTCAAGATCTTATCTTCCATCCATGCCCAGCCTGTGCTCCCTTTTAACGCTGTCTGTTTCTAGTGGCCCATGCTCTATGTACATTCCATTGTTTCTCGAAGGCTTCGTGACGCCAGGCTCTCTTCAATTTCTCCGATTTGTTCAATTTCTCAGCCGTTGTGCTTGAAAGTTGAAACTGCACCTGTGGTCTGCGTCTACACTACACTACTGTCCACAGCCTGTCGTCATCTCTCGGAGAAAACAACAGCCTCCACACATCAAACACGAAACAAACCACCAACTGCGCGCCTTGCCAAGGATCCCACCTTGAATCCCCGACCACCGGGTTCGATGCCGTTAGCTCCTGCAACGGACCCAGCAGGTGGTTGTATTTCGCCGACCAAGACCCGGCACTGGCCCCATCTTGCACCTCCTCACCATCTGAAATATTCACGAGTTGGATGCGTTTATGCGGGTGATGTTTACATATGATATAACAATGGGGGGCAGGAGAGCTAACGGTTCTGAGGTGAACATTATTATTATCTGGGTCACCGTTCCACTGGGTGGCACAGGCATCCTAACAGCAGTTGCAACTGAGATTCCCGGGTTCACAACAATCCATCCATCTTCAGATGGCATCTGCAGCTCAACCCGCCAACCTTGATCGCTTGGTCGGCCATCGAGATTACACCAGACGGCACCTTCATTAATATGCATGCCGCTAAGGTATGGGCATCAGGTGTAAATTGCCATTCTGACTTTTTGGTGGCCTCTGTCGATGGGCTTCATATTCGATATCACCATTTTATATAAAAATGGGCGGCAGTGACCAGCTGCCGCGGACCACACGCATATCATGCTCAAGAGGAACCATCTCTTCCGCAACCAACCAATCCACCGCCTTGCAGCCCGCCTTTCTGCGAGGATACCGGCCCGGAGTCCCGTTCCAAGCGAAATCTTCACCGCATCCGCACCGGGCCACCCAGGACCTCAACCAGCAGGAATTGCCTTCCCCACAAACGCCCAGTTTCCACAAAAACGCCGTTGGTGGTTTCTGATTGCATGCTCCGTCCCGTTACCCTGTTTCGTCGTGTTCTGTTATGCACGACTTCCTGACGAGCTTCAAACCCGCAGCCGGTATGTGGCTAGTTTGTTGCCGGCTTCACCATGATGCCCCGTTGATCAGCACTCGAATGTGGATGCCGGCATACCGGCAGTCGGGCAGAGGCTTGGACAAGATATCAAAGTCAGGTGCTTGTTACTATCGGACTGTGTTCATCGGGCTTTCATCGTATCTGGCTCTTGACCGACCCCATATTTGTTTATTTATGATGGAGCTGTGATGATGGGGCATTCCTGCTCTTGGTTCAACAGACGACTTTTTTGTGAGCACTAAGCCGGACCTACCGCCGCATGGACAGGGATCAAACAATTAAGTCTGGAGACGCCGTTGCAAAAGCCATCATCATCGCCACGTTGCCTGCCTCCCGGCTGGCTGATCTGCGGAGCCTAGAAACCCATCGCCCGGCGGCATGGGTGTGGTTGGTGAGCTGAGCTCGAGGTTGCAGTCCAGAATCCCATCTTTGCCCCAAAATCTTTTTCACCATCACAATTTTCATATGACACGGGCTGGCCACGTGCTGACCATGATGATAACAGGAGGGTGTGGGAAGAATAGCAGCGTCTGGGCCTCGAAACGGCGTCTCCTGAGGAATTGACTACGATGCATCACGGCAATATCAGCAAACGTCGTCAACTCCATCCCAGGGACAGTTTCCTTTTGCTTGGCATTGTTCAGGGATTCAAGCTGCCCCAGGCTTGGCCTTGCCGGGGAGCCCACAGTTGTTTACACCCCCCACTCAGCCAAATCCCTCCTGTCTGCCTGTCAGAACAAGCGTCTTATGCAATAATCGTGCGGGTCGTTCTGCCCTTTAAGCTGGATAGCGAACAATGCTACCGCTCATACGGTCCGTTCCTACCGATATGGCTATTCTCACCCGAGGGCAACAATCAAAAAGATCACGGACAGGTCCCACCAAGTGACGCGACCGCCCTGATCTCTCACTCCCGTTTCCACTCACACTCCCCACGCTGCGGCGCCGTTCAGACACCCCTGGCTGAACCTTGGTGCCTTGCTCTTACACGCCCGCCATGCTTGAGGGCGTGACCTATACAAGCGGTACCTTTTGGCTGTGATGTCTCCCCAAAGGTTCACCAACGAGGTGTCCCTCCTCCCCCACAGGGATAAGATCCCCCCCCAAGCTCGGTCCCTACTCCGTTTGTACTCCACGGATCTAACCTCTTCCTTGTAATAACGCCCCATGAGGTCCTCCATTGAGCCGTTTTCGATATCTTGCGGGTAATGTTCGGGAAAGAGACTCGGCCGTCTTGATCCCCTTGAGGGTGTCGCCCGACTTATATACGATTCGGTGCTCCCTCTTTTGCAGTTTATCCCCAGTGGGAGTCAGCGAGATAGACAGCCGTGTTGTGACTCTATTTTCCACCACACATGAGACGAGCTTGATCTTTGATATTCAAGACTCGATCCCCACGCTCGAACCTCTCTCAACTTTGTTCCACCCCCTTTCCCAGGCTGGCGTGGCTTCCGTCCCTTTCCCCATTTGGTTCTAGAAGAGTGAAGAAGAAGAGAGCCAAGATGACCACCATCACGCCCGTGGGGAGCCTTGATATCAGCCCGGCCATCACCCCAGGCATTATCGACTCCAATGCCTCTCCCATTGGCAGTGTCGATAGCAATGTGACCCCGGACACCGAGTTCTCACCGCCTGACAGCCCGTTTCAGCATCACGCTACCTTAGTTCCCGTCAAGGAGAAGCGGGAACTGGCGAGGAAGAAACTTGCCACCTTGACCCTTGAGGAGAAGGTGGGGCCTATCTTGTTTCGAACGACGGGACGTTGTGCTGACGCCAAATAGGTCTCCCTGTTGACCGCCGCAGACTTTTGGAGAACCAAGTCGATTCCGGAGAAGAACATTCCCGCAGTGAAGACCAGTGACGGGCCCAATGGTGCTCGTGGTGGTATTTTCGTGGGCGGGACAAAGGTAAGCTGAAGCAATAAAGTTGTTGTCGTCCTCCTCGTCGTCGTGTTAACATGTTCACAGGCAGCACTCTTCCCCTGTGGTATCTCGTTGGCAGCAACATGGAACAAGGACCTCCTCCATCAAGTCGGTCAGCACCTTGCTGCGGAGGCGAAGGCTCGCTCGGCCAACATACTGCTTGCACCCACTGTGTGCATGCATAGACACCCACTTGGAGGAAGAAACTTTGAGTCTTTCTCCGAAGACCCCCTCTTGACTGGCAAGCTTGCTGCTCAGTACATTCAAGGTCTTCAGGAGAACGGCGTGGCTGCTACCGTTAAGCGTCAGTACCCACGCATTCGATGATCTTGAAGATTACAACTGACCAGACCTAGACTTTGTTGGCAATGAGCAGGAAACACACCGGTTGACAATCGACTCCAAGATTGCCGAGAGGCCTCTTCGCGAGATCTATCTCCGTCCGTTCGAGATCGCAGTCCGCGAGGCGAAGCCATGGGCTGTGATGTCCTCATACAATCTGGTGAACGGTGTTCATGCCGACATGAACGAGCATCTCCTTAAGGATGTTCTCCGTGGTGACTGGCAGTATGACGGGTGAGTGGCAACTTTCATCATCGGAGCCAAGCGATAAGCGAGCACGATCAACTGACTCCTCTTGCAGTGCCGTCATCTCGGACTGGGGCGGCACCAACTCCACGGCAGAATCCGTCAAGCATGGGTGTGACATCGAGTTCCCCTATTCGACCAAATGGCGCTTCGAAAAAGTTCTTGAGGCCATCAAGGATGGCAAGCTCACCGAGGCCGATGTTGACCGAGCAGCCGAGAATGTGCTCACGCTTGTAGAGCGCACCAAAGGCAGCGATATGACTGCCGAGGCAGAGGAACGTGAGGACAACCGCCACGAGACAAGAGAGCTTATCCGTGAGGCTGGCGTCCAAGGCCTCACACTTCTCAAGAACGAGGGTTCCATTCTGCCCATCAACCCCAAGACAGCCAAGGTTGCTGTCATTGGTCCTAACGCCAACAGAGCCATCGCCGGCGGTGGTGGAAGTGCTAGTCTCAACCCCTACTACAACACTCTCCCTCTTGATAGCATCCGAAAGGTGGCCGAAAAGCCCGTCACATACGCTCAGGGATGCCACATTCACAAGTGGCTTCCTGTAGCATCTCCCTACTGCAGCGATAGGACCGGAAAGCAGGGCGTGACGATTGAGTGGTACAAGGGCGATCAATTCCAGGGCCAGCCTATCCTCACTCAGCGACGGAGCAACACAGACTTGTTCCTGTGGGATTCGGCACCCCTTGCCCAAGTTGGTCCAGAATGGTCGGCCATTGCCACGACTCATCTTACACCGACTACTACTGGCAAGCACACCATCTCGTTCATGTCCGTTGGCCCTGGAAAACTCTTTGTCAATGGCAGACTCGCGCTTGATCTTTGGGACTGGACAGAGGAAGGGGAGGCCATGTTTGACGGGTCCATCGACTATCTCGTTGAGGTCCAGATGGAGGCTGGTAGGCCAGTTGAGCTTCGCGTCGAAATGACCAACGAGCTTCGGCCCATTGCCAAGCAGAAGCAGTTCAACATGACACACAAGTACGGTGGTTGTCGCATTGGCTTCAAGGAGGAAGACCAGGTTGACTACCTCCAGGAAGCCGTTGACGCCGCCAAGGCCGCTGATGTTGCTGTTGTCATTGTTGGCCTGGACGCTGAGTGGGAGTCGGAGGGTTACGATCGTCAGACTATGGACCTGCCGTTTGACGGCAGCCAGGACCGCCTTATTGAGGCTGTTGTCAAGGCGAACCCAAACACGGTTGTGGTTAACCAGTCCGGCTCGCCGGTGACGATGCCTTGGGCTGACCGGGTGCCTGCTATTATCCAGGCTTGGTACCAGGGGCAAGAGGCTGGAAATGCTCTTGCCGATGCGTTGTTTGGGTTGAAGAACCCGAGTGGAAAGTTGCCAGTAAGTTTATCTTGTTCATCATGGTAACCTCGAGCAGCTCACTAACTAGACTACCTACCTTGCAGTGCACCTTCCCCAAACGCCTCGAAGACACACCCGCCTACCACAACTGGCCGGGCGAGAACCTCGAGGTCGTCTACGGCGAGGGTATTTACATTGGTTACCGCCATTACGACCGCACCAAGATCGCTCCTCTTTTCCCATTCGGTCACGGGTTATCTTACACCAAATTTGAGTATGGCCGTCCCTCCCTCAGCGCCAAGGTTTTGACGGCAGACAACACCCTCGAGCTCACCGTGGCAGTCAGCAATATCGGCGATGTTGCTGGATTGGAGACAGTGCAGATCTATGTGAGGGATGAGAAGAGCCGGTTGCCGAGGCCGGAGAAGGAGCTGGCGGCGTTTGAAAAGGTGGAGTTGGAGGCGGGGGAGACAAAGCACTTGAGGATAGGGCTTGATAAGTATGCGGTCGGGTACTTTGATACGAGCCTGGGGAGGTGGATTGCGGAGGAGGGGAAGTTTGAGGTTTTGGTGGCGGCTAGTGCGGCGGATGTCAAGTGAGTTCTCTTTTAGTTACCTACCTGTCGCGGGTGTTTGGGGGATGTGTGTGCTAACGTGATGATAATAGGTATTCTGTCGCCTTTGAGGTCAAGGAGTCGTTTACTTGGGTGTTTTAAATCGGACCATGATGGGGGGTTGGGTTCGTTTGGTTTTTGGATACTTTCTTTTCGGCATTGCATTATTTCGACATTTATTTTTCTTTTCTCTTCACACTTTGGGGGGGGGCATGGCACCGACAACCTGGGAAGACTGGGGCTTGTTTGGATTTGCTGGGGAAACAGGAATATGGATGGATGGATGGATGGATGGATGGGTCACATCACTGGATAGTATCACTGCAGGACCTCTTCCCGACTGATGAAGGCCTTGGGGGAAAACGGAGGGTGGGGAATTGGGGAACGGAAGTAACGATGGGGGTCCCTTACCACTTCTTCTTGTTCAACCATGTTTTCGTCATTGTATATAGCACCGCCCTGCAGTTGATGTGGGCGTGGGGAGAGGGGGGTCTGTAGTAGTAGAGGTGAGGGGGAAAAGAAGGGGGGAGCATTTTCTTTCTTTTTGTCCAGGAAGGTACCAGACACAAGGGCCGAGGACTGGGGATGATGGATAGCACTTTTTTTTTTTTCAAAAGCTTTTACCCAACTTTGTCATATTATGTTCACACCATTATGGCCTGTGGGTTTGTTGCGTGATGTGATTTGATATTGCCTTTTGGACTTGCGACAACGCAGCATACATAATAGGTAACCCGGAAGACGGTAGCGAAGGTTTGAAGGGTGTGTGTGTGTCTGTATAGTGATTGGGCTTGTATCTACGTTTTGGTATAACAGCACCGCTGCACATTGTAGACCACATACCAATCAGCTTTAAAGGTGACTGTATTACACCAAAGGTTGTCCTCCTATGACAACAGATTATATCATGAGCCAAGATCCGGAATGGCACCGGATGGGGGTGATGTGGCGCTGGTCATGAGGTTGTAGTGGATAAAGGGTTACCAGACTTTTGGGGGGGGAGAGAGAGAGGGAAAAAGCAGTGTGCTATTTACGGTGTGTTTTTTATCTGTGGTCATACACTAGAGTTTAGTCTACCCCCCACGAATAGTTTCCGAGGGGGGGGGAGGGGAGGGACGTATGCTTGTTGTACGTACTATATAGTGTTGTTATATGGTACCCATGGTGTAAGACAGAGGGAGGGTGTGATGGAGGATAATTTATCCCCCCGGGGGGATCTTGTGCGTGAGCTCCGTTTAGCTAGGTACCGTGGGATTTGTTCTGGATTAGAGGGTTGTGTCCCCGGGGTTTGTATGTAACTAAGGTAGTGATGAATAGGTATGCTTAAACTATAATACTAGTGCTGCGTTTGAGGACTCGCTTTGGATGTTTGGAGATTTTGCTGAGTGAGTGGGTTGCTTTCTTGTCTTTTAACTCTCTCCTCATGACAAAGTCTGGCATTGAGTTGAGATGAAGCCGACGGGCAGTAAACCTGATTGATGCACGTAATTAAAGGACCTGACAAAGGCAAGACATGAGAAAAGCTTCGTTTTGTTTACTAGGTACATACGGTGCGTGCGTGGAATTTGGTTTCAGAAAGGGTGGTGTTTTTTTGTTTTACATAGGACTCCGCCATTCTGCTCGACGGCACCCCTGAGCTCTCTAAGGTTCTAATTATTTCAGCGACCAAGAGATTAATAAGACTGATAGTTGATGGTGATGGGCAGAGTTTGAAATGGGAAACTCGTGTTATTTGGAAAGAGCGCGTTAGCTAGATCCGGAAGAAAGGGACGGACGAAAACCATGTGGCTGTCACAATTGTGAGTTCGCTGCTGTGTGATGCTGTTTGAGAGTTTTATACACTTGCAGACCAGAAATGCAAAGACGTTTAGTGGTGGTGGTTGGTGGTGGTGGTTGGTGGAGAAAAAGGGGTGCTGGGTCTGGCCACGTTCAGCTGAGGCTAACGCACCAGGACAGGCGGGGACAGGGGGCTAGAGGGGCTCGTTCCGATCCACTAAAATTCGATCTCCCACGTCTCCGCAACGTCCGTCGACAGGGGTAAACGAACTTCCAACCATCTTGCATCGTCAGCAGCAGCTCAACTGCTTTCCATCTTTTTGTCTGGGAGAAAAGGAGAAAGAGAAACGGTGTTTACTAAACGGAGCTTTTCTTTTGACTTGAGGGATTGGAATTCAACCCGTTTCGAAAAAGGGCATACACACACACACACACACACGGCTAAAACGGCTTGCTTGTCTAATTTACGGATACCTTTCCCCGCGTTAACAACCCGACGACCTTGGGGGACCGTTTCCATTTTCCGGATCTACGACTCTCCTCCCGCGAAACCCAGATCCCAGATCCCGAGCGAAGCCATCCCAGCACTGCAATCGGACATCGGACTCTCTAACCGAACGAAAGGGGACACTTTCTAAAAGGTTGCAGCAAGCAAGGGCATGGCTGCTACCACCTCGCATCATCGTCATGGCCCGGCCGTATAACTATGGCAGCAGCTACAAGCCAAAGCAATCCACCAGCAGCTGGGACCGAAACGCCTACAGCTACTCGTCCAACTTCTTCAGTGGCGATGGTTCCAGCAACGGAAACAACACCTCCCTCGTGGAGGACTTTGCCGCCTTTTTGAAGAAGGCCTTCCGGGCTCTGGTGCGGTTCTGGCGCGAACGAGGCCGGCGCATGGTGGTGACGGCGATCTACAACACGGCGCATCAAATAAAGAGGAACTTGACGTATAATCGGATATTCAGCGTTCCGCATCTGCTTGTTGGGTTCTGGGTTGTGGTGCTGCTCTGGGGGGAGAGCTGGACGTTTCATTCCAATGTGGAAAGCTGCGCGTGGGAGAACTGGGAGAACTGGGTAGGCGTCCCTCGACATCGCACAAGGCCTTTTTTTTTCTTGTGCTCCCCTGCTCCACGGAGAGTAGCATATGCTAACCACGACAACAGCCCGCCGGTGCCCAACCCCACCGCGTAGCCCTCGTTGCCGACCCCCAGCTCATCGACCCCCATTCTTACCCCGGCCGACCATGGCCAATACAAGCCCTGACGATAAAACTGACGGACAACTACATGAAGCGTGGATATGGACAGCTGCAGGAGCAACTCGACCCCGACAGCGTCTTCTTCCTTGGCGATTTATTCGACGGCGGCAGAGAGTGGAAGACGGCCCACGGCGACTTTAGGGACCCCTCGTGGGGCCCACACCCGAAATCCGAGCAGAAATACTTGAAGAGCTGGAATAAACACTATGGGGAGTTTTACTGGCTGAAGGAGTACGGCCGGTTTGGGGAGATATTCATCAAGCCGTGGATCAAATCCGGGATGGAATCCGGCAAAGAACACAAGCGAAGAAAGTTCGTCACGAGTCTACCAGGGAATCACGACTTGGGGTTCGGGGCCGAGATCAAAGTCCCCGTGAGGAACCGATTCGAGACGTATTTTGGCGAAGGAAACAGGGTGGACGTGGTGGGCAATCACACGTTTGTCTCGGTTGACTCGGTGTCCATGAGTGCGGAGGCGTCGCCCGAGGCGGCGAGACATGATCTCAAGCCGATTTACATGCCCACCAAGATTTTCCTGGACAGGCTGCAGTGGTTGAAGCCGATCGCGGTGGAGAAGGAGCTCAGGATGATGAGGGGGGAGGTACCAGAGGTGCAGTTCAAGCACAGGATCGAGGAGGTGGAAAAGGCGAATTTCAAAGACAAGCCGAGTCTGGATATTGCGAAGACGCCAGAGCTCCCCACGATTTTGCTGAGCCATGTCCCGCTGTATCGACCCCCCGGAACACCCTGCGGCCCGCTGAGGGAGAGACACCCCCCAGCGAAGCCACCAAAGGGACAGACGGGGCCGGTGATTCCCGATCACGGGAACGCCATTTCGGTCTCGAGGGGATATCAGTACCAGAACGTCATTGACGAGCAGCAGTCGATCAACCTCATCAAAAAGGTTGGGAACGTGGTCCATGCCTTTTCGGGGGACGATCACGACTACTGTGAGCTGATACACTCGGAAGATCAGCAAAAGGTCAAGGAGATCACGGTCAAGAGCATCAGCATGGCCATGGGGGTGAACAAGCCGGGGTTTGTGCTGGTCAGTCTGTGGAACCCGCTCGACAGCGAGGGCAAGCCGCTGAATCCGGATCAGAAGCAGACGTTGCAGACGCACTTGTGCATTTTGCCTAGTCAGCTGAGCACGTATATTCGCTATGTTGGGTTTGCTATCATCTCGATTGTCATTTTGGTGGTGAGGGCTTTCTTGGTGCCGGTTTTGAAGCTCACGCCCTTTGCGCTGGAGCCGGAAACGCGTGGGGTGCAATACAAGGGGAGTGTGCTCCCTGTTTTCAAGGCAAAGGTGGATGATTATGACGAGTATGGGTTTCCCTCAAGTGGGTTGGGGTCGTCGAGGAGTGGTGGCGGTGGTGGGGGGAAGGGGAGGGATAGGAGCGGTTCGAGTGTTGGTGGTGGGCATGGGCATGGGCATAGCAGGGAGAAGAGTAAAGGGAAGTGGAGGGGGCAGCCGAGGATAGAGATTAGGACGGAGGAGAGGGAGGAGGAGAAGTGGAGGCCGAAGGGGAGGGGTGGTGGTGGTGGTGGTTATAATAAGGGGAAGGATACGGTTGCGGCGGTGGTGGTGAGGGAGATGTGGACTACGATTTGGAGGACGGCGTGGATGGTTTTGGGGTGGTTTGGGTGGTTGAATTGGTGATGATGATGGGGGAGGGGGGTTGGTAATGTATATTCTTTTGAGGGGGAGGATAATGGTGTTTTGTATAAATCAGAACAGCAGTGGCGGCATAGGAGAGTACGGGGGTTTTGGGGTGTGATTTAGAAGCGTTATACTACATATATATATTTGGTGTTTTGGGTAGCCTAGGTATTTCAGTGTCTTTTTCATGGCGCAGTTGACAATCGTCTCCGGTTGCTGCTACCTGCTCCGTGACAGTACTTACTCCCAGGATTTAAGAGAGATTTGACGCTCATCAATGACCTGACTTGAACGCGCGGGCAGGCATTCAATTGGCACTTTGTACGAGGTGGGAGGTTACATACTTCTGCTACGAAACAAACGCCTTACAAGGAGGAGACGCGATCAATCAATCCCGCCAACCACCCCCTGGTCTGGTAAAACCACTATAAACGCGTGTTGCGAACTTGACGCGCGCTGAAAGCGTGACGGTGGGGCTGGGCTGCCAATGAGATTTCAGCCCTGCCGTGTGTGTGACGAGCAAATGTCAGGGGCACGGGCGTTTTTTTGTGCATTTTTTTGCTGCAGGCACGCAGGAGGGAGGGAGCCGAGAGACGTGACGTGACGTGATGAAAGTTCATTTTGTGAGGAAGGGGCATTACAATATAATGGGATTGTCTTGAGAGGGGTGGGGGGTTATGACGAGTTGATATATGTAGTGGGAGAGTTATATTCAATTGGATGTTTGCTATTTATCAGAGGCATAAAAACCGGGCTAGAATTTCAAGATTCAAGATTCAAGATCTGAGTTGCTGCCTGGCTGCCCTGACCCGGACCCGGACCCCTGGCTCCCGGGGGCTCCTCCCGCTACCCACGTAACGTGTTAATTAGTTAGTTTTTGACGCCAAAAGACCGCGTTCTTTTCGCGTATCACAAGCGAGGGATAAAAAAAGAGAGAAAGGAAGGCGCACTTGGCTCAAAGAGGGATCAAAAAAGATGGGGAAAAGGGTTCATTCAGCCAGCCATCTGCATTTTTGAACTGACTGGACTTGTCCTGATTTGTATATTCTTCGTTGGGACAAGGGCTGGCAGGCAGAAACAGGAACAAACAGGCATCGGGAGACAAGCAGGAAGTGCGAGCGCGGCTGTTTGACCCTTTTCTTACCTAGTGAAGGGGGTGATTAATCGACTGCCTGCTGGGACAACAGCTTGGACCTCCTACGACCTCCTTGTCTTGTATTCAATGCTTGTGCTTCTTGGGAGGGGGAAAGATAAACAATCCAATCGCAACTTCCTTCCTCTTTTTCTTCAATTTTCTCCACACAGCTTACACCGACTTTGAGAGCTGTCTTCGTTGTCTTGTCAACAGCCCTTTTTTTTTCTTCGACTTTGACTTTCGATATTTTTTTTCTCTTCACTTCTTGATCTCGAACCTTGAAGAGATTGAACAACAACCAACTATCACGACTTTTACGATATACTTTTCTGTAACCCCCCCCTTTGAGGAGGAGAGAAATATCAGTGACAATAGCCTCGCTATCAAGGACTCTCCTCACTCCCACCACTTTGTTTTCTTCTTCTTCACTTCTTCACCGACTACGACTCCGCCTATACATCCCAGCAACAGGACCAACGACTCCACCACAACCTCGCCGTCACCGCCTTCACATTCTCACCACCAAAACAAACCCACCTCGATCCTCTCCCTCCTCCGCTCCTCCTCCTTCCACAATGTCGTCGTCGTCGACCCTCAAACGCAAAGCCGGCGCGCAGACAGGCGGAGCCGACGCGAAAAAGGTCAAGCAAGGGAACATCATGTCTTTTTTCGGCAGCTCCCCGGCGGCGAAGCCCTCGGCGTCCAACAGCTCCGGCCTCCCCACGACGCCCAACTCGTCTTTTACCGCGCCCACCGACGCGGCCGCGGCGAGGTTTGACAAGGACAAGTGGGTCGCCACGTTGACGCCGGAGCAAAAGAAGCTGCTGCAGCTCGAGATTGACACGCTTCACGAGTCTTGGCTGGTGCACCTGAAGGACGAGATTGTGACAAAGGAGTTTTTGGATCTGAAGAGGTTCCTGGAGAGGGAGTACGCCGCGGGGAAAAAGGTGTTTCCCCCAAAGGAGGATATCTACTCTTGGTTTGTCCCCCCCCCCCCCCCATCGTCATGATGTCTGGTTTTTATTTTATTTTACGTTTTGCTAATATATGTGGTTGATGTTTTTTTTTTCCAGGTCAAGACACACCCCCTTCACCACCACCCGCATCGTCATCCTAGGCCAAGACCCCTACCACAACCACAACCAAGCCCACGGCCTAGCCTTTTCCGTCCTGCCCCCCACCCCGGCGCCCCCCTCGCTAAAAAACATCTACACCTGCCTCGCCAAGGACTACCCTTCCTTCAACCCGCCGCCCAACAAGGCGGGCCTGCTGACGCCCTGGGCCAAGAGGGGGGTCCTCATGCTCAACACGTGCCTGACCGTCCGGGCGCACGAGGCCAACTCGCACTCCAACCGGGGGTGGGAAAAGTTTACGCAAAAGTGCATCGACCTCGTCGCGGCCAAGCGGACGACGGGCGTGGTCTTTCTCGCGTGGGGCACGCCCGCGGGCAAGAGGGTGCTGAAAGTGGATGGGAAGCGGCATTTGGTGCTGAAGAGCGTGCACCCTTCTCCGCTGAGCGCGAGCAGGGGGTTTTTCCAGTGCGGGCACTTCAGGAAGGCGAATGAGTGGCTGGGGGAAAAGTACGGGCTGAAGGGGAGGGTGGACTGGGCGTTGAATGAAGGGGAGAGCGTGCTGGAGAGTGACGAGCCGAGCCCGAAGCCGAGGGTGGAAAAGGGGGAGGTGGCGAAGAGGGTGGAGGAGGTGGTGAGGGGGGCGGTGATGGGGAGGAGGGTGGATTTGAATGAGATGGCTAGGGGGTTGAGCAGGAGTCCGAAGGGGGGGAAGGGCTCGCCGGAGGGGGGGGAGGAGAAGAAGGAGAAGAAGAGGGAGGTGGAGGATGATGATGATGATGGGGAGAATGTGGATCCGGGGGAGGAGGAGGAGTGGGATGCGTTGCTGAGGGAGAAGGGGTTGTGAGATTTTTTTTATCTTATTTTCTGGACGCCTTTGGCTTTTGCGGGGATGGTGTTTTTTGAGCAAAAAAGTCAAGATGGTGTTGCTTTGTGGTCAATGGTTGGTTGGGTGTTGGAGACGGGAGGGGCTTTTTGATGATATCCCCAGGTTTGCGAGGTGGTTGATTTTTTTTTTTTTTGCTTTTGCGGCCAGTTTTTGTTTTGGCGGGATATTTTATGATGGGAACACACTTAAAGAATGATATGGTACAAGGATGAAATTTTGGCAAAGGAAATTATAGGAATGATGGGTCAGCAATGTATGGATGGATTGTATGGATTTATGAAAGAACAACAATATGGGGAAAGGAACCTGACCTCCCATACCTGACCTGACGTCTTGGTGAAAGGGAAGTTTGTTGGGCTGGAATCTGATACTGTGGCTTTGAAGCATTGGTGTTTGTTTTATGTGTTTCTTGGTATTGCTGTGGTTGTTTAGATATACACTGGAGAGCGTTTTGAGATGGGTTGATCAAATTAATTCTGTTCTTTTACATGTTGATATCTTGAATTGCGGCTTCACACTGCGGTTTTCATTGCTAAAGTTGGAGCCAATGATTTTACCCGTTTTTTCCCAGCGCCGTGAAGGTGAATGCCACCGGGCAGAGTCAATCTTGCGTTTTCTAGCTCTAGTGTGGCTGCATATAACGACGCCCGTGGCGGAGATTTACCAGATAGGTATCATCCAGTGAGACATTCCATACACCTGACAGATTGCCACCACAATTTGCTGTACAACTCAGGGGGCTCAAGCAAGAGTGTGATGACAGCTTCTTCTGGCGGGACAAGAGTGGCGTGTTTCTGGCTCATAAAACCCCATTCTTGTTGTACATACCATCGCATATGCGTCCGTCCTGTTGTGTAAAATAACTTAACCCCCTAGCTGAACTTGATGGTAGAAAAATACCCATGCAAGTAAGTGTGCACGCGCTCTCAAAAAACAAAACCCCCATCCGAGAGAGAGAATTCGTGTGGCAGTGTTTGCAAACTCCAGCCAGTTGTTTCTTCCGTCAAAAGTTGTAACCCTTTTTGCTTCTGTGTGACCCCCTCCCAGCCGGTGATACCAAACGGAAATGAAGCCCGCCGCCGGTCTCAGGAGTTTGTGCAACCGAATTCTCGGATGGAAAACCTCGAAGAAAGTGGACACCCTCTCATGTCTCGCGGACTCGAAGGGAAGCATCGTGGGGGGTGACTTGGATCGGCCCGGCCCGAGTCCCGATAGCGAATATCCGATCCCGATGCCGAACGAGACTGGCTGCCAAAGAAAATCCCAAGTCTTCTTTTCACACAGCTTGGGACAGACAGGATACCGCCAACAACAGACAGATGTGCCCGTCTCAGTTCAGTCTGGCAATCGCTTCCGAGTCATGGTATCAGATGGTCAGATCAGAACCAAAGATGGACTTTACCAGGTCGACCGAAATGCTCCCCCTGGTGACACTGTCCGGGAACTTTCATACCAAAAGAACGCAGACTTGATCGTTTCAGCAAACGAGCCAACGGAGGCACAACCGACGGGACGGTGCACGAGTAATGACCCCTCTGCATCTTTGATAATGACATCACTATATCTGTTCCTGCATTTGTCGTCCAGTCTGTGCCATCCGCACCTGAGGGTTAGCGTGACGGCAGATGTTGAGGCCCCCTGTCTGGGGTATCCTATACTGGTGAGTACGGAGATAGCGCTGGACCAACATGAAGAGCAAATCCCCGAAGTCTGAGAGCCGCAATTCCCGTACGACAGGAAGACAATGGGGGCAGACGGACATTTTGTAGGTCCCAGTATTTGCCTTGTGATAAGGACACATGAAGATCTAAGAAGCTTACACCGGAAGAAGCCGAATTCCTAGACAGGAAGGCGGCCCGCCTGAACGAGAAGCATGATTGGCTGGGAGGCTGGCGATCAAGGGTCTGGAGATCAAGCTGCGACATGGCCGATGTGGTCCGGGTCATGCCAGCTCTTGGAGAGGTGGCTCGGCAAGCTACGGGATCGCAGCATGGACTGGAAGCTTGCATCGAATTGCGAACGGATATCTGCGACGGTGCGAGAGTTACCGAGTCGGTGGATGGCTGGGGTTGTTGATCGAGAACCTCCAGGTAGCGAGGCTAGTGTCTAGCGGGCTTTGAGCTCCATGTATGTACACTAGGCTGTATCACGAGCATGATGCCGTGCATGCTCGTTCAGTCATCAACTGTCAAGGGCAAAGCGAGAGGGCTCTGCTCTTGACTGACAGCTTGCAGACGAGCATGCAGGTCCAGTCCAGGGGTGGCAGTATTCATGCGGGCATGCTCCGACATCCCGCTTCCCCTCCAACCACAACCCAAAGCTCAACATCGAACTGGTTGCGTACATGCTCCCCAAGTCGATAGCTGGGAAGCAGATAGTCAGTAGCCGTGTCTCAGTGCAATGCGTCCAGGTCTGGTTGGCTGCCCGAATGCCGGAGACATGGCGGTGATCGCGCTCTTGTTTATGGAGGGAATGGCGTCGGGTTGACAGCGAAGCGTGCAGATGATGGCCGGGCACCGAGAGACCAGCTCTGCCAACATGGCTCATGGGCAGCCAATGAAGCTGCCTGGCAGTCCAGCATCTTCTTGACTGGCTGACAGTCCAGGTTCTGGCTGTGATCGGTCTGCTGCTCGCACGGGATGCGTTGTCACTCTCCGGATCATGCGGAAGGGCAGTAGGTATCAGTCCATGACGAGCGGTTGGACAGGACAGAAGGGCAGCCCCACCCCCAACGCTTTTCAGTGATATTCCGCATCGGCCAGAGGATGGAGTACAGACAACGGCGAACATCTCCCCACGTTGGCAGTGGATATTTTCTGTGGAGGTTTTCTGTGGTAGGTAGGTCTGGTGGTCTGGGGTGCTGCAGGTTGGTGTAAGTGACTACACCTGCATCAAGTGCCGAGCCCATGTTCATCTCAAGTACCACAGTGACAGGAGGGGTCGCGGCGGGCCACCGAGCGGATGTGGTTGATGAGGCGTGTCTGTGTGTGTATGTGTGTGTATGTGTTGGAATATTGACATTTATTGGGTACGGAGTAGTTCTCTGGCGATTTGTGAAATCCCACGTGTGCGGGATTCGGGATATTCTTAAAGAATAAATAAATAAAAACACATCTATCTTGTCTAGGGTCCCTGATATCCAACCAAGAGTCAGAATGATCAGTCTCGAATTTCAGCGGAGCCAGGATGAAACAAGGGAATGAGATCACGGAGGCACAAGAACAGGCAGGTACCCTGTGAGCTGTGAGCAACCCCCCACTTGTCACGAACGTCGGGCACGACTCCAGGAGGGAGCGACTCAGCCTGGCACCCAATCTTCAAGGCTAGAGATCCATGATGACACCCCAGCTTCAAACCGTAAAAACAGCCGTCTCTCCCAAACAGTAGTAGAATAATAACCAGCCTACCTAGTAGGGACAGGACAGGACAGGTCGGGTGGGTGTGAAAAAAGAACAAGAAGAAGAGGGCAGCGCCGCGCTCATTTAAAGACAGCTTCCTCATCAAATATAATATTCGGTCCTTGGTCTGTTCCTGAATGGGCTGCAGCAAATCGTTAGCAATTGCAGCTCGACACAAGCAACTAATCCCAATTCAGCCTGTCACCCAAGACACCAGGTCACTTTTGGCCCACGTCCCCGCGAAACGCTACTTTGATCGAGAACCCACGCGCCCTCCCGACCGAGTTGAAGCAATTTCCTGGGGCCTGCTCGACCCGGCCGCCATCACAGTCCCAGCGCCCCTGAAGAACACCTCGCCGCCCGCCTGGGAGACATCGTCGGTCTCTTCAGTTTCCATTCTCACCATACCTACTCCATATTTCTCCATCAATTCTCCTTCTCCGAGCACTCGTTTTTTGCCTCTCCTTTGATACCCCCCATACCCATGCCATTGCCATTGCCAGCCTTGCTGTGGCTCCATTTCCATCACTGACACCTTAGCGGGACGTACTGCCCAATCGAGCCACCACCCACCACCCCCAGACCGCCGCCGCCAATTGCTCGCTCGCTCGCTCAGCTGTGAGCTCGCCGACCAAAATAAATATTTCTTTTTTTTCTTCTTTTCTTCCGAAAGATAACATATTTTACACCTGCTCCCGCCCACCACCGTCCTCTCCCCCGCGCAACCCAGTTTTCGACCATTGAATGTTTCGGTCTTCCACTCCTGGCCTTTCAAAATCCAAGACACGCTTCTGGAACAAGATGCCGAGTCTATTCTCCCGCCTCAAGGGCAAGGACGGGAAGAAATCAAAAAAGGGCCAGCTCGATCTCGACGACCAATTAGCAAAGAAACCACGATGGGAGGGCGATGCCTGGGCCCGCAAGACGGTAGACCCTGAGGAGGTGGAGGAATTGCTTCGGTTTTCTACAGAAGAGCTCAAGGCGCGAGGTACATATCCATGACATCAATTTCGGCACTGCTGCTGCTGCGCCCACCCTCCACACCAAGAGTGGCCCCCCTCCCCCTTAAACCGAACAGTTCGCTAACGGCTAGCTTGCAGCTCTCGATCTTCCATTTTTACTACTTCCCTTCCGACCAACATCAGACCCGAGTGCAGTTCGCACCTTTGTGCGACACTTTTTCGGCAACAGAGATGGCGCCCAAACACTACATGGAGAGGCATTGGCGCAGGAGCTGCGGATGACGGAGCCCATGGTACGACTGAAACAAGAGTGGCGGGTGGTGCTGGTTTGAGACTCGATACTGATTCGTGGTACAGGTTATTTCCGGCGTTGTCAAATGGTGCTGGAGCAGACTTCCGGGCGGTGTGGTAGGATGGGATTCTTATGAGCTGTTCAGCCTGGGAGAGCAAGACTCGAACCTGGCCAGAGACTCATTCAAGACTTTTATTCCTCTCAGCTTTGAGAACAGGAAGGCGCAGGCGCAAATCGTCTTTCACTTTTTCGACCTTCTCTCGGCAGTTGCCGCCCACGGGAAGACGAACGGGTTCGGCGGGCGCAAACTCTCGCGGATGGCTGCATGGTGGGCTTTTGAGCAGACCGAGGCTGACAGGGCCAATGGATTCGAGGGCGCGTACAAGGCATGGCTCAGGTAAGTGCTTGGCGGAAGGTGACAGAGAGAGGCAAGTGATGTTTACTGACTGCGTACCAGGGCTGCTGATGCCACAAGCCATCTTTTCTTTGCATACCTCCGATCCCTCGCACCAGAACCAGTGCTTGGCGGCATTTCACTGTTACCCATGTCGTTACAGAAGCTTCTCCAGGAGACCGAGTATCCGCCGCAGAGGCCCCATCTCTTACAAACATCAACCTACAGGGTTGCTATGATTGTCGACACTGTTTCACCAACACCGTTTGCTCTTTTGAGACGAGCCAACCACTTCCAGTACCGCGACGATGACCGAGCTCTGAAGCAGTGGTCCGAGTACGAAGACCCCATCAAGGCTTTGACCGAGGAGTGCGTCAGAGTTCTGAGGGCCATCTCGGCCGCGAACCAGTCACAGGCTGTTTCGAGTTCAAAACACTCTACAAGCCTTCGTGATGCTTCGTGGTCTCGATTCGAGGACATTGGGTTTGCGAGTGCCCTGGAGGAGGAAGACGAAATGGACGATTCACTGGCCGTTCAGCGACGACAGCAAGGAATGCGGAACGCGCCCGCCTCCGGCAACGACTTGGGGCGGCCAACAACCCCATCATGGGCCGACTTTTTGTCTTCAGGTTTCGTCGACGAGAAGAACAATACCAGCCACTTGTTGCCACCCGACAAGGTTCTTCCCCCCATCGAGACAAATATTCGCCAACGCAGCTCGCAGTCTCACAGACCGAGACTCGAAAACGAAAATCATCTTGAACCTGGCGAGCTCGCTAGCATCACCCGCTTCGATCTTGATGATGCTTTCTGGTGGGTTTGGCTGACTAGTTTGGCCCCAGAGGAGACGTCGGAAAGGAAGTCTACTTTTGGTCGCTGTGCCGTGATTGAGACTATTATTCGAGACGGCCGCTGGTTGGTCATGGAGGAGATCGTCAAGGGCGCTGCCCCTGATCCTGCAGAGGGAGCGTACATTGCGGAGAAGAAGGGCTTTTTCAGTTGGACCCGTCGTTCCAAGACTTCAGGTTTGAACAGAAGAAAGTCTACGGCAGGGAAGCATGCGCTGGAGAAGGGTGACAATTACCTGAACACGAGTTCAACCATGGGCTTCAGCAAGACCAGCATCGGACCTGACCAGCAAGCCAAGATTCAGGCGGCTGCGCAACAACTCCAGGCTCAAGAGAGGCAAAAGGCGCATGTTCAGGTTCCCGAGCGGAGGGGGAGGAGCGATGCCGACTACATGCACGAGAAGACCAATAGCGTGTTTACACTGCAGGCAAGCATCCTTAACGAGGCGTCTCCGGCTGTCAAGTGGGCGAACAAGTATGATAAGGACGCGATCAGGGAGGCCTACTTGGCAGATAACAGCGCCGGTCGTGGCGACAGCACAGCTTCGAGCGTGAACGGAATCGCCCCTCCCGCCGCGAATGGCAACGAGCGTCCTCCCCAGCTGCCTCCCAAGTCAACACCGCAACCCCAGCCTGCCCCGATCACTATTCCCGCACCCGCTACTGTCACTCCTCGGACAGAAACACCGACTCCAGAGACCCCCAGGGCCACAGAGAAAGAGCTGGAAGCACCCAAGGATGTTCACCCTGTCGAAAGAGTTTCTGATGTGGGCGGTCGTAGCACGCCTGCGCCACCACCAAAGGATCAGGTCGCCAACGTCACCAGCATGGAATTGACCCGTGAGCAAATGGTTTCGCCCGAGCCCGACAGCCCGGAGAGGAGGCAGAACAAGCTGCAGAAGGAAGTGACCAAGAGTCCTACTGCTACCGGCGGGTTTAGGAAACTGTTTGGCCGTGCTCGAAGGTCATCCAAGATTCCTGATAGCGCTCCTGAACAACTCAACTCCATGCTTGCTTCCCCGACAGCTGCTCCTGCCCCTGCCCCCATTAAGGCTGCCGTCCCTGAGCAGCCCAAAAAGCAGGAGGCCCCTCAGCCAATGCCACCCAAGGTTGAGCCAGCTGCGGCCCCTCCCGCTCGCAAGGCGGTTCCTCCCCCGTCGGCTCCTGTTGCCGCCCCAGCTCCCGCCCCGGTGGTTGCTGCTGCTGAACCTGAGGTTGAGCCCACTTATGAGCCCTCTGTCCACGAGGAGGTGTCCCGTGTCAACACTCGGGATGCTGCCGCAGCCAGTGAGGAGTTCTCCCGCTTTGACCAGGGGCCTCTCCTCGACCAGCCCGCGTTCATTCCGGATGAAGAGGACACTGACACTGATGATGCCGTGCCCCCTCCCATCGCCCGCCACTCGTCCCGTTCCCCTTTGCCATCGCCAGAGTTGCCGCAAGCTCCCAAGCAGCAGGCCCCTAAGCCGCAGGCCGCAGCCCCTTCTGTGCCAACCATCCGCCAGCTTCCAGTGCAGGCGCCCGCCGTACCTGAGGCGATGGATCGCTGGGCTCAGATTCGTAAGAACGCTGCTGAGCGCGCGGCCCAGCGTGGTCCGGCTTCTCCTGCCTCCCCAGCACCGCCAGCATCGCCAGAGATGCGGAGACCTGCCCCCAGGTTCGCCAGGAAGGACGAGGGTGATGAGGATACCAGCGGTGAAGAGAGTACGTTCTTTCGTGTCCCATCAGTTATGATCGAATCCAACTAACTTTTATTGTAGCTATCGAGTCTCGCGTAGCCCGTATCAAGGCCAGAGTGGCCGAGTTGACCAGTAATCAGGAAGGCATGGGCGGACCAGGTGCTCGTTCTCCACCTCCCCCAATCCGTCGTTAGGAGCGATACAGTTGCGGTTTTCCCATCAGATCCCGGCGAAATACAGAGGCTTCCCGAAGGCGGAGGGCCTCGCTAATGAATCGCCAATATCTTTATTACCTACCATAATCACGGAACACCCTCCATCACCAGACCCCCACAACCCAATAGACTGAAGTGGAACGGACGCGACGCAGGGGAGGGTATAAAAAGCAAAAAAGGAAATTTTTCTTCTCTACATTGAGGCAAAATTTGGAGATGGCATCTTCTTTTTTTTTTGGTGTACACACACATACACACACACACATTATTACCCAGTCATGTTTATGCTTTTTTTTTTCGTTTCGTTGTTTCTGCAGACTATTACCCCCAGGCCTGTTGCTACTGTTGTTGTTGTTGTTGTTGCTGCTGTTGTTGTCTTTTTATTTTGTTCTGCGTGTCTTTGCTGCTTGTTTTCTTTGTTGTTTTCTGAGGCTGTGTGTGTGTGTGGGATACCCGTTTGTCTTTTTTTTTCTTGAGAAGAGAGAGAGAGACAAGAAATAAAAAGGGGGGGGAGAGAGAGGAAGAGGAAGAAAAGGAGGGAGGAGGGGCAAGCCCTAGAATCGTACGAGTAATATACCACTTTTTGTGCTCTTTTTTTTTCGTGTTTATTATAACATAGCTGAGTACTATCTGTTGCTATTTTTTGTGTATCTTACGCAGATGTTTGGATATTGGTGGGGGATATTCGGGGGAGGGGGCAGGTTTTATCTCTCTCTCTCTCTCGCGTTTACAACATTTGATTTGCCCATACCGTACCGTAGCTATGATACCACTGTACCCTAATTACTGTCTAGAAAGAGTAACGGTTTTTGTTGGTTGACGTTGGTGGTGGTGGTGGTAATGTAATTCGGGGTTGTTGATTTGGTGTATGTACATGTTAATGTTTCTCTCTTTCTGAGGGCGTGACGAGGCATTATAAGATGAGTCGATACCTATCTCATAATCTCCCAAGTACCAATGTTCTTTGAAGGTTGTGATTGTCAAGGCATGGGGATCTTTGGGGATACTTTGTAGAGGGAGGGAGTCTGTTGCTGATATATATAGATAGGTAGGCAGGCAGTCTGTTACTCTTCTGCTTTGATGGGGTGTAATTAATCTCTATCATATCTTCTCCCTTCAGCAATGTTTTCAAGTTCTGACAAAAGTTCTAGAGGGTAAGCACATGTTTGATCATACTCGAACCAATAAAAATAAATGCTGCAAACCTGATTTCTTTTTTTTTTTTTTGAATCGGAGGTATTTGCAATCCATATGCATCCAAGCCGCTGGTCATCTATCGCTACTAGCTAGCAAATCTGATACTGAAACTAACACACGGTGTGAGGACATGTCGGTGGTTCCCCCCCCCCCACCATAGACTGAAGAAAGATGACCGAACCATGGCTGGTAGGTACCTAGCTTGTCCAGGCATCTACACCATAGGTTGGCCCTCAGTTGTATAATTCAGAGTAGGCTTCGCTTCTCCTTGACGGAGTTCTGCTTCCCCTTCTTCCGCCGCTTGGTCCCGCTGCTCCGCCCCCACGTCTTGCGCGTGTTGAACGTCCTGCACCATTTGGGCCTGCTCCTCCTCCACCACTTGGGCCTGCTCCTCCTCCTCCACCACCACTCGGCCCCCCTCCACCCCCCGCCTGACTAGCACTAACCCCCGGACTCGACCATCCACTCAGCTCACTCATACCATCATGATAATCCGAATCACCCCCCTGACCCCTTCGCTCCATCACCTGATTCATCACCACCGTCGGCAGCGGCCCCCTGGCAATCACCGCCTCAGGCAAGTGCTCCTCCAACATGGTCGTAAACATCTCCCAAGGCGCATTCGGGAGCGTCCTCCTCGACGCCCTCTCCAAAGTCTGGCTCATCTCAAACGCCCCCTCCCTGCTCGCACTGGAATACCCCCTCGAGTTCACCGGCGGCCTCCCCACTTCCCCACCCACCAAAGGCGTACACGCCGGCTCCTCCCTCTGCTCTACCATCGGGAGGAGCCCCCCGTCAAAAGTGTAAGACCTGACCTCATTCCTCCACATGAGCGTCCTCTCATGCCTCGCCTCGTCCTCTACCCTCTTCTGCTCTTCCTCTTCTGGCGTCAGCGAACGGATAGAGTTCGGAATCGGGCTCGACACCCTCGAGCAATTGCCAGACCTGATCTGCAGTTGGAATGTGCGGACCCTGTGAGAGGCCGAGTAGTCGTGTTTGGAGTCGGACACGACACTGGGGGTTTCTTCTCCCGGCAGACGCTCGGCCCGCTTGCCTTTTGCTTTTGCGGAGGAGTAGTTGAGCCATTCGCCGACCAGGCGCGCGTTGCCCACTGGTGTGTCTTTGTCGTGGAGCGATGGTTGGTTAGTAACTTTTGGGGTTAGGAAATCATCGAGGGCCAGGAGGCCTAGGTGGGTCTTGAGGTTTTCGACCGTGAGCTCTGGCCTTGGGCTTCTGGGTTCTGTTGGTGGTTTGTCGGGCCAGGCTGGTGGGCCGGTGGGTTGTTCTGATCGGGGTTTGTAGGAGATGCTCGAGTGGACTCTGGCCGACCTGGCGGAGGCTACTGATGTTGGGAACGGTCTCTTGGGGATTGGTTTTTCCGAGGGGGGGTTCTCTGAAGGGCTTCTCTTCCCGGATCTCACGCCGTAAAATCTCTAGTCTCTGACAAGGGACGATGAGTCCTTTTGGCCGTTGAACCAGTAGCGATCTCCAAAGTGGTCACAGGTTTCTTGTCGTGCTGTAGCCGCCACCTTGGGATGGAGATCTTTGAATTTCAAGGGACTCTTTGATTTGAGGTAGAAGACGCCCTTGCCGGCTATCAAATGCTGGTGGGTTGCTATGACCCTGTCTGGGATGTCTGGGTGCTTGCTCTCCTTTGGCAGGTGGTTCTTCGAGGCATTCTGATGATTCAACCAGTCTTTGAATGTAATCCCTAATGGGATGCCTGGAAGTGGGCGTCTCCTCGGCCTGAGGCTGGGGCTCTCGGGCGGAGACATGGTTTGATCGTGGATGATAATACTGATCGAATGAACGTAGAACGAGCGATGGTGAAGTAATGATGTCTCCAGGGTGTGATACTGATGTGTGAACGGGAGATATTATGGCACGGGAAAACCGAAGAAGCCGTGTGCAGTCCAGGTGCAGATACATCCTGAATCCGAGGCCGAGTCCCTTCCGCTTGAGTGAAGCTCTGTCATGATGGAAGTCACAGCCGTCTCGGGTGGGGGGGGAGAAGGTCAAGGACAAGGTTGAAGTCTGCAGTTTCGTGAGGGTTAACTGCTTTGTACCGGGACCATTCGGATACGGAAGACTTGAACTTGGGAACAATTAGTACGAGAGCAATGATGAAGGTAAAAAAGTCAAGTGAAGTGAACCTCGACTTACACACCGGATGTCATTATGTAAGCATATCGGAAACCGGTGCTCCCAGCTCCGAGCTTGATTGATGTCTTGGCAGTCCGGGGAGCTGTGGGTCCAGCCGTCAAACGGACAGGGGTGTTTCAGCAACGTAAGCTTTTTGGAGACAGCTGTTTGGCAGAAGGCCACGGTGATGCTCAGGAGGGTCTCTTGAGGCTCCAACAAGTCGACAGCCAATTTCACCCGTGGAAACTAATCAATTGGGCGGGCGCATGTCATTCATGACCGTGTCGCCGTTTGCTTCCACAGCTTTTCCAAGATGAAGACATCAGCCGTCTTCTCTGCCGTTTTCTCGCTGCTGTCGCTAGCTTCGGCCGCCAGCTCCGACAAGGGCAGCTCCAAATCAACACTCCCGTCCACCTTCAAGCCCCCACAGGTCTTCAAGAACGCCAACCTCGTCCACGTCGTCTCGGTCGAGAAGAACTACGTCAAGGAGAACATCAATGTCGTCGTGGAGAACATCGACAAGAAGCCCCAGAATGAATACTACCTCCCCTTCACGGCCGATCAGATCTTCCGCCTCGGCGGCGTCGAGGTGAAGGATCGCAAGGATACCAACGCCGGGCCATTCGTTGCCGAGAACGTCGAGTTCGACTCCGAAAGTGACACCCAGTACCTCCGCATCCGACTTCCCAAGCCCCTCGCGCCCGGCGCACAGCAGACGCTCGGCATCAGTTACTACATCCTCAAGGCCTACTCCCCCCTCCCCGCCGCCATCAAGCAGGAAGAGGCCCAGTTCCTCACCTACACCTTCTCGGCCTACGTCCCCTCGGTGTACACCACCTCGAAGCAAAAGACCGAAGTCAAGTTCCCCTCCGCCAACATCCCCGACTACACGAAGCTCCCAGGCAGCGGCGACATCAACGAGTTCCCCCAAAAGCAGGGCACCAAGCTCACCTATGGCCCCTTTGGCGAGAAGCCCGCCGGCGCCTACGAGCCCATCCGCGTCCGGTTCGAGTTCAACAGGCCGGTGACCCACGTCGCCCGTCTGGAGCGGGACATTGAGGTCAGCCACTGGGGTGGAAATGTCGCCTTTGAGGAGCGTTACACCCTCTACCACCGCGGCGCCAATCTGTCGTCTCTGTTTAACAGAGTCAAGTGGCAGCAGTCGCAGTACTACCAGCAGGGCAATACCCACGCGCTGAAGGAGCTCAAGTTCCCTCTCCGCGTTGGGAGCGTTGATCCTTACTACACCGACGTGATTGGCAACGTCTCGACCTCGAGGTTCAGAAGCAACAAGCGGGAGGCGTCGCTCGAGATCAAGCCCCGCTATCCTGTCTTTGGCGGCTGGAAGTACCCCTTTACCATTGGGTGGAACTCGGATGCGAAGAACTTTTTGAGGAAGACGGCTGCTGGGGGGTTTGTGCTGAATGTGCCTTTTCTTGAGGGGCCCAAGCAGAACGAGGGTGTCGAGTACGAGCAGGTTGAGGTTAGGGTTATCTTGCCCGAGGGCGCTGAGTACGTTTTTTCTTTCTTTTTCACACCCCCTTTTTTTTTTCAATTCTTTTGTTTTGTTTTTTGTTTTTGCTTGTTTACTGACTGCTGCTTGTTTATAGGAACGTCAAGTACGTCACCTCGATCCCGACCCAGTCCATCAGCTCGGCCGACGTGGAGATCCACAAGACCTTTCTGGACACCATCGGGCGGACGGCGCTGGTGATCAAGGCGCGCAACCTGGTGGATGACTTCAGGGACCGGGAGCTGGTCGTGTCGTACGACTACCCTCTGTCGGCCAGCCTGCGCAAGCCGTTTATTGTCTTTAGTAGCGCCATTGCCTTTTTTGTGGCTGTGTGGCTGGTGGGGAACATTGAGTTGAAGTTTGCTTCTGGCGCGACTGTTGCGAAGAAATAGAAGGGAGTGGAAAAAGGAAAGGGAAAGGGAAAGGGGGGAGAGTGGTATAATATAAAATGGGAGGGGGGATTATATTTTTTATTTGAAAGCTTTTGTGTTTTGGTATTTATGTTTGTTTGAATGGGGTGAATAAATGTGTATTTGTATCAAGTTTTGGTGTTTTATAGGAAAGAAAGAAAGAAAGAGTGTTGAAAAGGGGATGTGATGGTGATGTTCTGTGGTGATGTTGCATAGTGGTGTTTGATAGGGTCAAAGGTTAAGCAATGACTTCAATAACAAGCAATGGTTTCGTGGTGTAGTTGGTTATCACGTCAGTCTAACACACTGAAGGTCTCCAGTTCGAGCCTGGACGAAATCAAAACCATATCTTTTGGGAGCATTTCCTCCCGCAGAAAGTCTTTTTTTGGTGGTTGTGGTGGGTGGAGATTGTTTGGTGGGGTGATCCCTGGGTGTTGGGTGGGATGGTGGATCTTGGAACTTGGATCGTGGGGGGGGGGGTTCTGCCCATGCTTTGTGAACCGAACATTCTCGAGATGTTCTATTTTTCTATTTTTGACTTGAGAGATATGACTATATGTGTAGTGTAATGTAAGAACAAATGTGATGTGCTGTTTTGCAAAGAGGATCAACTATCCCACAACCGATAGCCCTCGCCTTTAAGCCTCGTGTTAGTGACAGATTTGCAAAAGTGTTGTTGAAGATCAGGCTTTGTATAAATTTATGCAGTGTCACTTCTTTTCATGGGGTATTTAGGGAAAGGCTAGCTTTGAGACTTTTGTCTTTGCCTTGTGTCCCCTGCTGAGGGGGTTAGGGGGCTGGTGGGGAGGCAAGCAAGGCATGTGAGCATGCAAGACGGGGTGTGATGTGTCAGGGTCTTCTCCCTCGAGGTCCCTGCATGCTGCCTTGTTTTTTCCCCCCTTCTAAACGTTGCCAGGTTTGTCCCCCGTCTGGAACATCTTTTTGGGGTGGTGGATTGGTCAGTTGATTGTTGGGGGGTCTTGGAGCTTCTTGGAGGTTTCTTGAGGGAAAGCTGTTTATAAACTCGATCTCCCGTTTATTTGTTGGGTGGTTTTGATCGTTTGTTTTTATTCTACATCTGAGTTTTATATATCTTACCTTGTTTGAATTCTTTTTTGAAATTTGAGACAGACACACAAAGTCATCATCACCACAAACACAATTTACCTACTTTACCACGACTCACTCTGCTCGAGATATCTAGACAAGATGTGCTTCGGAACCCCCTCCGCAGAGAAATACTACTACCACGAGGAGATCGTGCCCGCCAGGCCGTCCTCCAGGCATTCTCACCGCCACCACCACCACCACGGAGGCAGCAGGAGCAGCAGCCGGCATCATCACCACCATCATTCTTCTTCTGATCACCACCACCACGTCTCACCGAGGACGAGCGGAGCGTACTTGTGCCCGCCGACGAGAACAACCGTTGTGGTGCCCAGCCCGAGGGCGAGCATGACGAGCTACAGGGGAGAAAGCAGAGGACGGAGCCATGGGGAGAGGGTGGTGGAGATTGAGAGGAGTACTAGTCGGGTTGAGACGAGGAGGTATTAGACCGGTATCTGTGGGATGTACACATGAGGAACATGTTGGGTTGATTTGGAGGACGATGTCATGATGTTATGAATGAATGTTTGGTTGTTGTTTTTTGGCAGGCAGGCATATGTCTAGTTTAGGATGGGTTTTGTTGGAGATAGAATTTGGTTAGCTAATAGGCGGGATAATACTGATAATTTTTAACAATCTGCATGAGAGGTAGGTAGCCTGCTTTCCTATCTCATCTTGTGATCGATCATGGTCTGGTGATGGGCGACAGATGCCAAGAACGGAGGATGGTTCTGTTGGTGGGGGTGGATGATCTTCGATCTGAACAGAGCTGTGGTGGGGCGGGGAAGTGGGTTGGGTGGGATGACGTCACATGGGAGTTAATGCTGCTTTGTTTCACAGACTGCGACAAACTTTCACAAGAAGTTGTTATTGTTGGACAGAGCATGCCGTTGATGGGTTCAGCCTGTTCATAAGAGCTTCCGATTTCAAATGAAATAGAGTGCTAGTACTGCTTGGTTCGCCTTAATATGGTAGCCCAGGCTCCCTGTTCATCCCAAAGCTCTGACGACATCTGCACCAAGGGTTTTCGCGGGGAGAGAGTTCAGAAGACTTGGGGAAAGTAACTGCTCTAGCTTGAGCCTGACATGTAAAGTGACGTGATGAGCGGCCGTTTATGGCTTGCTGCTATATACAAGCCCCGAGAAACCAACTGCGCCGGGCGGCCATCACCACCATTGTCTTTATCCAATACACCCACCTACTGTCTCACATCTTGGCTCAAACGATTGATGAATTAGCATTTGATGTATACTGATACCCCTGAATTGTTCATTACCTGTATTTTTCCCCGAGTTCTGGACTTACCACCATCCTGCTGCTCCCTGACACCCTGATTTTGAGGAAGGAGCAGTTCTGACCTCTTCTTGCATCTATCTATCCCGAATAACCTACTGTGCCAGAGAAACCCATCCAGCCCATCATGTTGTAAGTCAACTTATACCACAAAACACCACCCCCCTCCCCCCAAGCGCACCATCATGTCGCGCAAAAGCAACGAAACCAACCGCTTCTCCCCCTTTGCTCAGTGGTACCTCCACTCCCCCCTTCTTCACCCCCCCCCCCTCCCTCTAATTAACTAACCCTTTTCTCCCTAGGAACCGCGCCCTCTCCATCCGCTCCCAAAACCGCTCCTCCACCACCACCACCTCCTCCACCTCCCACCCCCCCACCAACCACCATCACCACCACAACCGAAAACCCTTCTCCTTCCCCTCCCTCCGCTCCCCAACCTTCTCCCAGCCCGACCTCTCCAAACGCCTCTCCCGCCTGCTCAAATCCTCCTCCTCCCTCATCTCCCACCACCAATCCGCCGCCAAAGAGCGCCTCTCCATCGCGACCCAGCTCTCGGAATGGGGCGAGGCCACCCGCGACGAGGCCGTCTCGGACATATCCGACAAGATCGGCGTCCTCCTCTCGGAAGTAGGCGAGCAAGAAGACAACTACGCCCACGCCCTCGACGACGCGAGGGCGGCGCTCAAGGTGGTGAGGAATACCGAGCGGAGCGTCCAGCCGACGAGGGACGGCAAGAAAAAAATCGCCGACGAGATTGCCAAGGTCAAGAGTAAAGAGCCGCAGAGCACGAGGCTGGTGGTGCTGGAGCAGGAGTTGGTTAGGGCTGAGGCGGAGGGGTTGGTGGCCGAGGCGCAGTTGAGTAATGTGGTGGGTTTCCCCTGAATCCTTTTATACCTGGTTGGCCATGATGGTGGTGCTGACATTTTATGGGGGTGGGTGGATAGACGAGGCAAAAGTTAAAGGAGGCTTACCAGGCCGAGTTTTTGGCCACGATTGAGAGGGCGGAGAAGCAGAGTATTCTTGCGAGGCACGGGTTGAGGCTGCTGGAGCTGCTGGATGACACGCCTGTTGTTCCTGGGGATGTGAAGGCTGCGTACCCCCATGCCGGGCAGGCGAGGCAGATATTGAATGATGCGGAGGACGACCTCAGGGAGTGGAGGCCTAATGGGCTGCTGGGGGAGGAGGATAGTAAGGTGTCCAATTCTGAGGTGGTGCCGCAGGTTGACAATGGAAAAGGCAAGGAGGTAGATAGGGGGAGCATGGCAGAGACGGTGGTGAATGTGGGTAATGGGACGGCGGCGGCGAACTGATCACAGGGAAGGGAGAGACAGATGTCCAATTTCGTCATTATACCTAGTTTGCGTTTTCTCTTGGAAGAAGGGCGTTTTGTTTATACTTTCTTTTTCTCATTTGAAAAAATAAACAAGTTGAAATTAATCCGTCAAAAAAATAATAATCATTACACTTGTGCCGTGACCCTTCTTACGCTCTTTCTCGCGCCCTCTCCGCTGACCATGATGGCGCCCTCCATCTCCAGCGTCCTCATCGCCTCGGCAAAGTCGGCCGACTCAACCGGCACGCTGGCGCCATCGGACAACTTCCTGGCGACTTCGGCAAACTTGACGGCTTGCCCACCGGCCGTCAGCTCGTCCAGCAGCCTGACGATCGCGTCCTTGATCTCGGCCTTCTTCCTCCTGTCCGCGGCCGAGGTGCCCTCGGTAAGCAGGCTCATGTCGATCCTGCCCTGCGAATCCGTCGCCGCGGTCTTGAGCGCGGATCTGATCAGCCTCACAGCCTCCTTTACGTCATTCTGGGTGACGGTTTCGGACAGACGCATGCGGGCGTGGGCTTCGGACAGACGGATCATGCTCTCGAGCTGACGGGTGGTGGCCGTGATGCGCTTCTCGGCCGCGCGGACGTCCTGGCCGAGCTTGCGCATCTCGACGTAGGCGTCGACGAGCTCTTTGGCGGCTTCGTTGGAGATTTGGGGGTTGACTTTTTGGCGGGCGTAGGAGATGTAGGAGGTGAGGAATTCGATTGGCTAGGGAAGGGTTGTTAGTTGGGAGTTACTAGGAGGGAAGAAAAGAAGAAGAAAGAAAAAACACACCAGGATATCATTGTTGGAGTGGGCTGAGTCGGGCTTGTCCTCGAGGTACATGGACAGCAGATGCTTCGCCAGGCGCTGATCCGTCTTCTCGTCGGCTCGGTCGAGGATGAGGTAAACAAGATCGAAACGGGAGAGCAGCGTAGGTGGCAGGTCAATGTTTTGCGGGACGGAGAGGTCAGGGTTGTAACGACTGCCGATTGGGTTGGCAGAGGCCAAGATGGACGTTCTAGCGTTGAGGGTGGTGATGATGCCTGCCTTGGCGACGGAGACAGTCTGCTGTTCCATCACTTCGTGCAAGACGGAGCGAGTGGACTCGTTCATCTTGTCGAACTCGTCGATACAGCACACGCCACCATCGGACAAAACCAAGGCACCGGACTCGAGAACCAGCTGTCTGGTCTCTGGGTCGCGGGTGACGTAGGCTGTGAGACCAACCGCAGAAGAACCCTTGCCGCTGGTGTACACACCGCGAGGGGCAATGCGGTGGACGTAACCCAGAAGCTGAGACTTGGACGTCGAGGGATCACCACACAACAGGACGTTGATATCGCCACGGTAGCGGGGACTGGCGCCCTTTTCAAACGTCTTGTTGGTGCCGCCAAACAGCTGGAGAAGGATACCCTTCTTGACATCTTCCATTTCGTAAATTGATGGAGCGAGAGACCGAGACAGGAGCTCGTAAATATCTGCACGAGCAGCAGTCTCCCTGATCTTTGCCTCATCTTCTGGCGAGATCTTCTTGATCTCATCGAGACTCTGACCACTGATGTGTGCCTCCTCCTCCTCGGCCAGATCGAGAACAGAAGGGTCGTTGCCCATTCTCTTCTTGTCAACCTTCTGAACATGGACAATGTCCACATATGTCTTGTGCACACTCTTGACCGTCCGCATGCGAGGGTTGACCCGCACAGGAGTGACCTTGTAGATACCGGTAATCTCTACCCGATCACCGGCCTTGCAAAAGTCAACCAGCTCGTTGTAAGCGCAGATGGAAACTGAATGAGGTGTCTGGCCAGGAGGCGTATCATCGGGTGTTTCCTGCAACTTGATCACTTGCTTGTCGGTAAAAGTGCAGCGGTTGTGGATAATCTGCATCGAGTTCTTGGACTTGCAACGATTGCGAGGGCACTCAGTAGGCTCACGAATCTTGCCACGGTCCAACTCGACAGTAACAGAGTGACCACAAACACTGCACTTGAAGAATGCGTCCTTCATGTCGGGAATGACAGGTGTGGTGCGGATCACCAGACCCTTGATGCAGACCAGCTTGTCCATATCTGACGGATTAAGATCCCTCAGGTTGGTGTTCTTCTCGATACCAAAGGGGCGCACAACATAAGTCTCGGCAGAAACCTGGTCCTCCAGAGTCATCTGCTGCCCTTGGGTAGGCCTAGGGGTTGACGGCTCCTCGCCACGATCAGAGCTGGGGAAGTTGAGGTCGGAGCTTTGGGAAGGGTTGGGCATATTTCCACCACCAAGAGAGGCCTGTCTTTGACTAGCCATCTCGGCGCGCGCAAGATCAATCATGAAGTCGTGCACGCACTGATCCATCACGGGAACAATTTCGGTGGGGTAAGCCTGGGCCTGATGCCACAGCTTCAGCGTTCGTGGGTACGCCTTGAGATCACGAAGATCAAGGTACAGCCTGTTGCTGCCCAGAAGCAACATGTTCTCCAAAGCCTCCCAGTATGGCTTCGAATCCGCCTCGGGGTTGCCCATGGTGTCGGCCTCGGTTGCGCCATCAGCCCACATGCGATACTTTTTGGTGAAGTTTCGAAGGAAGTCCTTGAAGGCCGCGAATGAGTCTTCGAGTGAGACGGTCGTACCCCATACGAGACCCTGGCTCATGCCACCAAGGGCATTTGCCTCGGATGTGTTGGGGTTGTTGTTGGAGAAGGAAGCGGCGTCGGACCCGATTTGAGAGCCATCGCGAACGACTCGGCCTGCGTCATCCAGGATGATTCGGCGTGGCATGCGCGGTGTGCGGATGACGTCTGGGTTGATATCTCCACGGTGAGACCGGGAAGGTCTTGTGCGCTCGTTTACGAAGAGCGCACTACTTTCACTGCGAAGGTCCGACTGCTGGGTGAGGTTGGGGCCTGGGCTGGATTCATCATAGCGAATAGGGGATGAGTCTGTCAGGGGTAGATTAGCTTTGGATGTAAACAGATGACGCTGTTTTGAGCAGCTTACCTCCAACCAAGAGACCACGACCACTCGCGCGAGGTGTTCGATCACCGGTGCTCTGAGTCTCGGTCTGCTGGCGCAAGGGCGAGTTGGGCGCATTGTTTCCGGCGGTGCTCTGGGTGTTGCTCATCTGGCGAAGAGGCGACGAGGCGGCATTGATAGGAGAAGAAGAACCGTAGTTCATAGGACTTGAAGCCAATGCTGAGGTCCTGGTTTGGCGGGGAGTTCTCGAGTTCTCAGCAGCGGGGCTGCTCTGAGCGGCCTGGGAACTTCTGGTGCTGCGCCCAGGAGTCGCAGAGCTGCGCGTTGACCGCTTTGATGGTGAAGACATGTTTGATTCTCTTGGGACAGAAGTTGGGACACAAATACAAGACAAGCGACTTGCGACAGAAGGGGGTTCGATATTGTGGTGGAAGGGGTGTTGGGCGGGCGGTGGGATGAAGTGTTTCCTAGGAAACCCAGAGTGGAACTCTGCGAGAACTTCAAGAGTGTTGAAATGAAAAGGAGCAACGCGAAAACGCGTCCGATAAAAGCACTTTACGCGTCTCAGGCTGTCAAGGGGGGAAGTGGGGGGCTGCCCAACCCATTAAACCCCTGGCCCAGGTACGTACCGTGTAAAATATGGGGCATCCAGCTCAAGCCACATCAGCGAGCCGCTCCTGGTCGAAGTTGGGACCCCACAATTTCCATTGAGTGGACAGCTTCACATCATCAGCCACAAGCAACATCCACGACGACGATACCACCGCCCGAACGAGATACCCCCTTTTCACCACCGCCGGCACTGCATACCATAAGATATCCCCCTTTCCCCCCAGACTATCAGTGATACACGCCCAAAATGGCTCCAGGAATGTCGCTGTACAGCGTCAACGCTATCCGTAAACCTCCCCAAGCTCCGGCACCACCATCTGTCTCCCATTGCGCCCGCCTGTACATGAAGCTGACATCGATGCTTGTCTGGTAGTAATCCTCTCCGGCGAGGACGGCTCCCGCATCTTTTCCAAATGGTACAGCCCTCCCCACCAGGCCGCCGGCCAGCCCTCTGGCACCGCCGCCCCTGCCTCCGCCCAGAACCCCTTCGCCGACAAGACGGCCCAAGTCCGCTTCGAGAAGGCCCTCCTCCAAAAGACCGCCAAGCAAACGGGGGACATCCTGCTATTCGACAACCGGATCGTGCTTTATAAGATGGAGGCTGGTATGTTCCATCTCTACCTTCCCACCCCCAAATTCAGAATGCTAACAACGCATTGATGGCAGACGTGGCCATCTACGTCGTCGGCGGCGTCGAAGAAAACGAGATCCTCCTCTACAACGTCCTCCTCGCCCTCCGCGACGCCCTCCACCTCTTGTTCAAGCAGTCGGTCGACAAGCGCACCATCATTGAGAACTACGACCTTGTCTCCCTCGCCATCGACGAGATTGTCGACGACGGTGTGGTCTTGGAGACGGACCCAACTATTATCGTGCAGCGGTGCTCCAAGGCCCCAAGTCAGGACACCAACCTGGGTCGTATCGACCCCTTTACCGAGCAGGGCATGAACAACTTGGCGCAAATAGGCAAGTCCAAGATTTTGGAGTGGATGCGGTAGATGGGGCCATTATAGTGGCTGTTGTAATGCGGTGATTCGCGGGGTTGGGAGAAGGAATAAGGGGGGGTAAGCAGGCGTCTCTGATATTTAGATTATATGAATTCGGGGTCTTTTTTTTTTTTTTTTTACAAAAATACCGTATGAAGCAGTGTAGTATGGTTAGAACTTTTGACGTTGGTTTCTCTTGGGAGATTGTGTGTGTCTACAAGTGTCTAGTTGCTTTTGACTCTAGTCAAACCCTGATCTCGGACGCTGCCTTTCGAAGCCGGTTCATAACCGCAGCAGCAATGTCGTCTCCATCACTGACCCCTTCCACGAGAATGACATCAGCCCCTAACCTATCCAGCTCTCTCAACGCAGCAAACAGCCCGTGAGCCACCCCTTTCACATCCTGTCCAAGATCAACATCCAGCACCGTAGCCAACTCTTTCCCTTCCTTATCCTTCAAAACCCCCTCTCTGACGGTAAAAAAACCACCTTGTCCCCCCTCCTCACTCTCCATCCTCTCCTTCTCCTCAGCCGCCAAACTCTCCCATTCCCCCGTCCTAATAACCCCCACCTTCCCCCCCTCTCGCCATCCTTCCAACTCCCGCTGAACATCCACCGGCCTGTGCCCCCCCTCAAAAAGCACCACCCTCGCCCTGGGGCTGTAATGCTTGTACTTCATCCCCGGCGCCCTCGGCTGGTGGTGGCCCTCCTCCCCCCCGACCTCGCTCCGGTCCCTGTACCCCTTCACCACCCCCTCCCACCCCTTCACCCGCCTAATCTCCTCGATCCCCACCCCCCCGGGCCGCAACACCACCGGGGGCTCGCACAGCCCGTCCACCACCGTGCTCTCCACCCCCACCGCGCAGTCCCCCCCGTCCAGGATCAGCTCGATCTTCCCGTCGAGGTCCTCGAGGACGTGCACCGCCTTTGTCGGGCTCGGCCGCGTCGACGCGTTGGCCGAGGGCGCGGCGAGGGGTTTGCCGACTAGCTTGATCAGCGTCCTCGCCAGGGGGGAGTCAGGCAGGCGCGCGCCAAAGGTGGTCAGCCCGGCGGTGACTTCTGGCGCGAGCCGCTGGGCGCCGGAGGTGGTGGTGGGGGGGACGGGGAGGAGGATGGTCAGCGGCCCGGGCCAGAAGCGGGTGATGAGCTCGTGGTAGATGGGGGGGAGGGGGCTTGGTGATAGGAGGGCGGATAGCATGGTCAGGTCGGAGACGTGGACGATGAGGGGGTTGTCGCTTGGGCGGCCTTTGGCGGTGTATATCCCTCTTACTGCCGTGGAAGACGTCGCGTCGGCGCCGAGGCCGTAGACGGTTTCGGTTGGGAAGGCTACGGGTGTGGAGAAGGAGGAGGCGGTGGAGGTGGTGAGGGCTGTGGCGGCGAGGGTGAGGGAGGGGGGGATGAGGGGGGTTGGGGGGAGGGTCCAGGTTTGGAGGGAGTCTGGGGGGGACCAGGAGCCCAAGGGGGTGGAGGGGGGGATGGTGAGGATGCGGGTTTTTATTTTGGGGGGTGGGTTGGTGGTTGACATTTTGGGATTGTGGTGAAAGGTGGGGGGGATGTGACGATGAGTGTGTTGGAGTGAGAAGAGTGATGAGGCTGCGGACCAGCGCGGCGGCGAAAGGATGGGGCGGGGAAAAGTCGCCAATTTGTCGATTTGGATTGCTTTACTGGGGAGGGTATTTTAAAGGAATCGACTTTTTGAGCGGTGTTTTGGAAAAAAGGTGTTGTGAGTGATGAGTTTGTTTGTGGTGTGGTGTGTAAGTGCTCAAAGTTGAGTCATTCAGAAATTTTTATCTTGATAATCCTCGCCTTCAAAACTTGGCTGCCGCTGCCCAACCTTGACTTTTGAACCCCTTCATTTTCACCCACAACCACCATTTCAACACTATTACAAACTTGCCAGTTAATTATCATTGATTACAATAGACCTTAATACCAATGTGGACATGATTTCGTCATCCCATCCATCATGAAGGAGCATAAGTATCACTCCCCCTCCTTCCCGCCCTCACCGGCAACGCAGAAACATGCACGTTCGCAAAACTCAAATGCTCCGAAAAGCTCGACAACAACCTCATCACATCCTCCCTCGTCTCCTCCCTACTCGCCATCCCCTGCATCACCCTCGCATTCGGCGGCCCCGGCAGCGCAGGCATCTCCCCAACCATCCCACCACCACCACCACCACCACCCATACCCATCCCCATCCCCATCCCCATCCCCATCCCCATTCCACTCCCATTCATATTCATGCCATTCATCCCACCACCCCCATTCATCATCCTCTCCCCTCTCCTATCACCATACTCCCCCCCATTCATCCCCAACATCCTCGGCAACTGCAGCTGCACACTAGCATTACTCTGCGCCCTCGACCTCCTCCCATTCCCCCCCGTCGGACCACCCCCCATCATGGTGAGGTATTCAGAATCAGTAAACTCATTAGCCGAATACCCATCCTCCTCATAACTATCCGCCCTCGAATGCGCTCTCGAATGCGCCCTCGACTGAGCCCTCGAACCACCACCACCACCACCACCACCACCACCATTCACACTGCTCGGTGGCGGGGTGCTAAAGTCCGGAATGACAATCTGATCCTCCGGCGCGCTCGCCAGACTAAGGCGGGAGAAGTCGGTGTCGTCAGATATGTAAATGGACGGTTCCCTGATGCCAGTGCTCCCTCCTCCTCCCCCTCCTCCCCCTCCTCCTCCTGGTCCAACGCCCCCGCTGAAACTCCCGTTGTTGCTGTTGTTCTGGAAGGGTTGATAGAGCGAGGCGTGCCGTTCGAGATCAAAGGGGTTGGCACCGCCTATGTCTGAACCTGCCATGGAGGCGACGTCCGAGTTGGCGGTTGATGGTCTCGTGTATTCTGGCATGGCCAGGCTTTCGTCAAGGTCGATCAGGCTGCCGACCGAGGCGCGGTTGTCTTGGAATTGGTTGGGGGTCATGAGATCGGCGTAGGGTTCAGAGTGCATGCCCAGGGGATCGGTTTGGTGGTGGATGAGAGGGGGGCGATCGTTGCTGCTGGCGGGTGCTGGGGCGAGAGGGGCGGGTCGGTCTTCGGTGATGGCTGGGAAGCGGAACATGTCAGAAGTTGCTGAAGCAGGCGCCGCCATGGAGGGGAACTTCCAGTCTTGGGTGCGGCGGTTGGGATTGAAGTCTGCTGGGTCGCTCCGGGGAGGTTTGTTGAAGTCGTTGTTATTGCTGCTGTCGGCCGCGGTGAGGGTGTTGTTCTCTTCAAAGTCCGACTCGCTTGGGGCTCGCATGCCAGCACGGATGGTTTCCATGTTGGTTTCGATGTCGACGAACTGGGAAAGATCATCCCCATCGAACGACATGTCGAGATCGATGAGGGACTCTCGCAGAGTCGAATGGAGAGAGTCGTCTCTCAACGGGAGATCGGATGTTGAGGTTGGGGGAGGCGGGGGCCGGCCGTAATAGGCACGAGAGTTCTCTTCGTAGCCCGAGATTGTGTTGGGATCAAAGAGCTTTTCGAGGGGAGCTTTGACTGCTGGCTGCAGCTGCGGAGGTAGACGGCGCCGCCCTTTCTGCTTTGGAGGTGGTGCAAACTGCTCGTTAAAGTCAAACTCGACGTTTGTGCCGTAGACATCATACACTGCCTGAGCATCCGTGTTCATGAGCTGCTGGTCAAAGTCGACGGTCGTGCTGAAGTTCCACTCGTCATTGGCCAGAGCAGTGGATGTGTAGTCGGATGGGCCCTGTGCGCCAACAGGTGCGAAGAGCGACCTTCTGATGCCTCCCTGTCCTTCCCAGAGCTTATAGGCCTTGACCAGGTTGGCCAGGTTCGAGGTTGGGTGTGTCGCCTCGGTATTGGCAATGTATGGGTGCCGTTGAACCTGCTCGATAGTTGGGCGATTCGCTGGGTCTTCAACCAAGCAAAAAGCCACAAGGTCCTTGATCTCGTCCGAGTACTGATCACCATCCAGCCGAGGTGCGTGATGCTTGATGTAATTACCAAGCTGGGGTATGTTAAACCCCTGCATGACATTCGGTGGCAGACCAGACGCGATCTCGTACACCAGAGACCCAAAGGCCCAGATGTCGACTGGTGTGCTGTAGGAAGGCACCGGGTCGAACAGCTCAGGGGCCATCCAGTGAGGCGTGCCAATAAAGGTCGACCGCTTATCAAGTTTCGTCTCGACAATGCCAGCGACGCCAAAGTCGCATAGTTGGACCGCTCCGCTCTCTGTGACCAGCACATTGGCGCACTTGATGTCGCGGTGAATGATGCCTTCTTTGTGCACCCAGTAAACAGCCTCTGCCACCTCTCTCAAGATGGGAATAATCCACTTCTCTTGCAGGCCTCCCGGAGCTGTCGGCTTCATCAGCGTCGCCACACTGCCTCCAGCACAGTACTCAGTCACCATCCACATGGCCTGACCGACCGGCAGCGCGTCGAGGATCAGGTTGATGTTTCTCGCTCCGCTGTCGCTGAGGATCTTGAGGGCGCTGATCTCCTTCATGAACTCGCTGTAGGTATCAGCCAGTTTCGGGTTGAGGGTGTCGCTCTCTTCGATATCGATGATTTTGACGGCCACCAGGGCTTTCGTGTTCAAATCAGTCGCCTTGTACACCCGACCAAAACTTCCCTTTCCGATCAGCTCCTGGAGCAGGTAGGGCGGTACTTCCTTTCCGGCCTTGACGCATTCATCTTGGACAGATGCTTGCATCTTCTTTGCATCCTCCATCGCCTTCTGCCGGGTGGCAGAAGAGAAGTAGTCGGAGTTGCGCACTTGAAGGTTCGCCATCTTGGTTGGTGTTGTGGTGGAGAGTGTCGGTGCCGAGTGATGTTGGCGTTGCTCCTCTGGTCAGGCAGCCAGTTTGAAGATGCCCTGAGCAGGTTGGGGCTGTGGACAGGTCAGCGGGTGACTCTCACCGTTGGGACGAAACAACAAAAGCTCGGTGTTTACCTACCGAGGGGAGCTTCGGCTTTGTCACCTCATGAACAGCCAGAGGCTTGATACCCTTTCGGAGATGTTGTCGGTAGGGCAAGAGTAGCCAGCCTTGGCGTTCTGAGAAGAGGGCGGTTTGTGGCCGTCCCCCTGAGAAGCCGAATCTGTTGCAAGAGAAGGGTGAGAAGGCCAAACAGGATTCTGTCAACAATGTCAGCCATCAATCCACTGTAAAAACTTCCCAAGTGATGTAAGCATCGAATCAAGGGGCTCCGCCGATGATAGTCGTCGATGCGTGAGGTTATCACGGGTGTAAGCCCTCTTTCCCATCGCGGCTCAACTCTCAGCTCGGATCTCCCGACTCTTTTCATCTCATTCCCTCCCCTCCCAACCTTTCCATCGCAACCCTTTCCCGCGCTCCCAAATCCCATTGCCAACTCCATCACAAAAGAAGAACAAATCATTTACTTACTTAATCGGCGAACCAAAAAAAAAAAATAACACAACCTCACTTCAATCATTGAAGCAACTCTCCCTCCTTAGAAGGTGTGCCTCACCGACATGATCAGATTGGGCGTGTATTCTGAAACGGGCCTAGCGTCAATCCGTTTGGCAAAAACGGGGATCCGGCTGTGAAACGGAGTTTCATCCAGCTTCAAAGTGTGGGGGGGCCGTCAACACATCCGTTTGGGGGGGGGGCACGTGCACGTGCACGTGCCATATCGTTATTTCCTCAGGAGCAGCTCGATTGTCTTCCCGAAGCGACTTCTTTGCTGGACTTCACTATGAAATGACGCTATGATATTCTGAGAGGCGCTTATTGGCTCGTAGAGAGTTGTAATTGTACCACTACAACTTTTGTAGAAGTGTAGTTGTAAAGTCGATTTTCTACAACTGATTCCATTCTAACCTTGTTCTGGCGCTAAATCCCAAGTGTCAATATCAACGCCTCCCAAGTGCAACCAACCCAATCCAACCTACCGTACCTATCTTTCGACGACTCACTTCCCGGCTGCCTTTTGGATGTCATCCTCCAGCCTCTTGATCATCTTCCCGTGGATCTTCCCCCACCCTTCCTCACACTGCCCTTTTACCACGCCCACCAACAACCGGTTACACCGTATCTCCAAGTCCTCCACCAACTCCCACTCCCCCTTCTTATCCTGCTTTTCTCTGATTTGCCAAACCGTATCCATGACTATCCCCATTGGCGACTTGATCCTCACAAACACCCCATCAGTGATATCAGTGAACTCGTACGTGCTGACAACTTTGGAGTCCCAGATAGTGGTGTGCACAATGTCGATGACTGTATAACTGATCCCTTGTTGTTGGTGGGCATCAGTTCTGATTTGGGAAGTGATGCTTGAAGGCAAGTTAGGAGATGGATTTGGTGGAAGGGGAGTGAAGGAGTCGAGGACAGGGTCGCAGGAGAGGAAGAACTCGTAGTCTGAGAGCATGGAGAGGGCGAGTGAGTGGGTGGTTCCCTCAGGGAGGGTGGAGGAGTGAGATAATTTGGTGGTTGTGGTTAGAACTGGGACTGTTAGGTCATTGTACGTCAAGGGTATCAGAGGAAGAACTTACAAGACATGTTGGTAAACTCTGCGAGCTATATAGATGAGCGAGGGATGTAAGTGAGAGGGATGTGGTTCACGAGTGATGGAGTCGCAGCCTGTCGTAGTTCCGAGTGCGAATTCAAAACAAGAAGCCAACAGACAGATTCTGAACGTTTCTGATTGTAGGAAGCAGTTCTCAAGAGCTATTGACCGGTTGTGTTACGCATGAGAGCTGGCGGGCTTATAACGCGAGGATCAGGCAACGAGAACCAAGGAAAGCTGCGGACGGGCGACGATGTGAAACGCACCAGTCGCGCCGCACCACCAGTCACTAGCTTGGCCTCTGACTACCATTGAATTGGTTCTCATCATTCCTCTCGGCGCAATAACGCAGAAATGGAGTTTGAACTGGCAGCTTCACAAAGCCGGCGCCACGTTAGAAAGCGCAAGATGACTGACTTATAGGGGCGATGAGGAACCAGGGTTAGGGTTGAATACCAAACTCTAACCATCATGTCACAAAGTGGAGCTGGGACCCTGGATCACAACCGCATCCCACCTTCTTTTTGTTGACCATTGAAAGCGATTGAGGCCCAGTTTCGGTGCTCAATAGCACTTGAGCTTCCGGAGACAACATGGAAGCTCTCATCCGAAGGCGTGCGGCCTATGTGTGCCAAAGCTGCGTTCGGGGCGCTCGGCAACAGCTGTGGCGCAACTACTCCAGTGCTCCCCCTCGGCCGGATATCTATGATGTGGTATGTGTAGGTGGAGGGCCTGCTGGTCTCAGTCTTTTGACTGCTTTGCGTGAGTCTTCCTGGACTTTATAGTGCTGTTCATCCCAGCGGTGATTCTGACCATGGTCTCTCTAGGCGCAAACCCCAACACCTCCCACCTCCGAGTTGCCCTCGTCGAAGCCCAAGATCTCTCCAAGATCAGATCATGGAGCCTTCCACCAACCAAGTTCTCGAATCGATGCAGCTCGCTCACGCCTTCCTCGGTCAAGTTTCTTGAACAGATTGGGGCATGGGAACACATGGCCCGGGACCGGGTGCAGCCATACCAGGAGATGCAAGTTTGGGATGGGGTATCTGGCGCTAGGATCGAATTTGACTGGGCGGGTGCTGCCCCAAACACTGGAACAACTATCGCCTACATGACAGAGAACTTGAACCTCACGTCCGGCCTGTTGAAGCGCTTGGAGGAGCTCGGTGGAGTGTCGACCTTCGACAATGCGAGAGTGGAAAACATCACCTATGGCGAGGAAACAGAGGAGCTGGATCTACGGGAATGGCCAGTAGTGCAGCTGTCTGGGGGCAAGCAACTCTCTGCCAGACTTCTGGTTGGGGCGGATGGAGCCAACAGCCCTGTGAGATCCTTTGCCAATATCGAGGCCAAGGGATGGGATTACAACCGCCATGGTGTTGTAGCGACTGTGGAATTGGAAGGTGAGGGTTGGGGTGGTGAGTTCACCAAGATTGCTTACCAAAGGTTCCTACCGACCGGCCCAGTTGCTATGTTGCCCATGCCCGGCAACTACTCTACACTGGTTTGGTCCACCACGCCGAGCAACGCGGCCCTTCTAAAGAGCCTCTCGCCGAAGGACTTCACCGCCATGGTCAACGCTGCCTTCAGGTTAAGTACAGTCGACCTGGAATACATGCACACGCAAAAGTCGGGTCAAGAGGAGGAATATTCATGGAGAATGGAACACACTCCTGTTGACCAACGCGCGGTTCCCCAGGTTGTCACGAGCGTCCAAGAAGGCACAGTTGCTTCCTTTCCCCTGAAGTTGCGACATGCGGACACGTATGTTGCGGAACGAGTAGCCCTAGTCGGTGACGCCGCTCACACCATTCACCCGCTTGCCGGTCAAGGTTTGAACCAAGGTCAGGGCGACGTGCAGAGTCTTGCCAAGACGATCGAGTACGCCGTCACGCACGGGCAGGATATCGGTGTGGGCATGTCGCTGGAGTCGTATGTTTCTGAGCGGTATGCCGCCAACCACGTCCTCCTCGGAGTTTGCGATAAGCTCCACAAGCTGTACTCGTTTGGCAGCGGGCCTCTGGTGCCTTTGAGATCGTTGGGGCTGTCCGCCGTCAACGCCCTCGGGCCCCTGAAAGCCTTTGTCATGAACCAGGCAGCTGGGAATGGGATCAAGGTCTTTTGAGAGGCGATCTTTGATACCCGGCTTCTCGACGTTTGGGCCTAGTTCCGTTGTACAATTATGTTGAATATGTACTATAATACCTCAATCAGTCTCATGTGCCTAGATTGTCATGTGGTGAGTTCATTCTGGGATGGGATGAATGTCCGTGGAGTGGAGCTAATAGTGTTGAATGCTGATACCAAGTCCAAGTGACCGAGTAAAGTGGGATAACGAAGATCGGACGATTGTGTGCCTGCCCATTGTGATCGCTGCTGCCTGTTGAGGGTGACTTGTCAAGTTTCAAGGTTGATTTCTTCTTCAATAGGTATCAAGTGATGCCTAATATGCCTACCTACTTTGCGGTCTTGAGACAATTAGAGAGCAGCGTGGCAGATGCTGCGAATTGTGTTTGGAACCAATTCATCTCGTGTCTTTATAACCCATTTTCAAATGCAAACATACGTCCTCGAACGCATATCACATTTGGAGTAGGGATTTCTTGATTTCCTACCTATGCAGCGAGTCCATCAAGCTAGGTAATTCAGGAATAAAACACACCCCCAATTTCTGGAAGAACATGGAAAAAGTAATCACACATGGTGAACACAGCGTAGTCATTTCTGAATGACGATCGTACATCAGTGACCTCCACCCTACTATTATATTTTATTTCCAAGGATTTCTTATCCATGATGCTCGGGCAGATGTCACACCGTTTCCCAGAGGTACTGTCATTTCTTAATCTAAACGTACGACACTTCCACACTTACATCGTTCTCCAGTGCCTAGTTATCGTTTTGAAACGGCCAACACATCGCTCTCGAATGCATATTTACTATGATCAGATGGAAGACACATTGTTTTAAAACGCATATTGCTTGTTTTTGAACGCCTGACTTAGCGTTTTAAAACGAAGGTTGATTATGCTCGGATAGAGATCATGTCGTTTTAACACGACTATTTCTCGTTTTTAAACGCCCAACACATCGTTTTTAAACGCATAATCTCGTGTTTAAACGCCTAACACATCGTTCTCAAACGTATAAATCCCGTTTTTAAACGCCAAACATATCATTCTCAAACGTATAAATCTCGTGTTCAAACGTCCAAGACATCGTTCTCCAACAAACATTTTCTCGTCTCCAAACATATACATATCGTTCTTGAACCAATACACCCGTTTTCAAACACATACAACTTCGCCTTCAAACCAAATTCATGTCGTTCCTAAACGCTTAAGCATCGTGCTCAAGCAAATAGGTCTCGTGCTTGAACGATGGAATGTCGTGTTTAAACGAAGACCTCTTGTGCCCGAGCGAATATGTCTCGTTCATGAACGAATTTATACCTCATTGCTCGGATGAAGATAGTCCAAACATAATTCTGCATAGATGTGATATCTTTTCAGGATTTTAGTTGAAACTTTGACTTGGAGATTTTTGATGTGAGAGGGTCTGAGGCTAACCTCCATGTCCAATCCCAACCAGCCCTCCCCCCTCCTATTCTCTCGATTACTCTCTCAAATAGACAGAGCAGAGAGATTAGGTCAGGCAGGTCTAATTTCCTTTTCCAAGGACCGCAAAGCTCATTCCTCTAGGCATATGACGAGCGGTCCTCCCAGTCCATTGATACAGCTATTGTGCACCCCGGGGAGACTACCTCGGGGCGACCGTTCTTGCCGCTTTGTTGTTTTCTTCTAGGATCCAATCTGGGCAACCCTGTCTTCCTAGGTAGGTACAGTACCCAGAAGTTCAGTCCTCTCCGACTTTCCCGACTTTCCTTCTACACCAACCACCAGAAAGAGAGGAACCTTTTCTTCTCTCTCGCGATCGTCAACCCTCTCGTAAGTATCCCACACCCTCACTCCTCATTCACCCTCATCTACATCCCCATCACTGGCACACTGTAAGCATCCTCGAGCCAAGAAGCCCGAGATCTCTATCAGAGGAACCTAGTCGAATTATCTCGACCTCTCCCGACCTCCCCCAACCTCCCCCGAACCTCTCACGACCTCTCCAAAAAGCCTACAAGCCTCAGTAGGCCGTTAGAACACCTCTCATTGCCAACTGAAGACCATCGATCGCGTCCTCTCTTCTCCATCCAGTTGACTAATCTCTTCTTTTCATCACAGAACATCAACAGTCCCACAGATAACCAACCAACGTGGTTCAATGTAAGTGGAGTCGTGGACCCCTTTTTCTTGCGAAACCCAACACAACAAACAATCACGGCCCACGTCCTGTTTAGCCATCGTTGCCGGTTGGTGTTGATAGCAACAAACCTAGTTTGCTAACAGCTCGAAGTCAACTTCCCTTCAATTACCTCCCCATTCAAAGTCTCTCAGAAGACGACAGCCAAGAAACAATAACCCCCAAGCCCCACGACGAGTGGAAGTGAGCGACCGATCAAAGGTCAAGAAGACAGGTAAAGTGTCTATCTAGAACCCATTCTCACTTAAAATCTTCCACTAACAAGCTCTAGAAAAGCATTCACGATGTGTATCCGAGAGTACATCGTCTACCAATGTGCCCACCGCTCGCCGCCCGTGTTGGTCACCTGCCCCCTGACCACAGAAGGGCACGCCAACCCCGTCTGTGACAAGCGCCCGGACAGGGCGTACTACGCCGAGACCTGCTGTGCGGCCTGCGAGCGGTGTGTCCACTCTCGCTGGGTCATCATCAGAGAGAACGAGCACCGCTGGCTCCACGAGCACGGGGCTTGTGGCTGTGAGGTGGTCTTCCAAGGCCTCCTGAACACCCCTCGGGCCGTTGGAGCTGACGGCGTTGGGTCTGGGGAGACGGGTGGTGACAGTTTGGTCGTCGCAGAGGGCTCGGTTGGGAGCCAGTCCTCTGATCTCGGTGTGGAAGTGGTAGTCAAGAAGTCGAAGGGTAAGGAGCGGGAGAATGTCCCTTCTGGTACTGACACAACCCCCCAGGGCGGTTCATCTGCTCCTCCTCTCTATCGTGAGAGTGTTGCCGAGGATGGGGCGGCTCGTGTTCAACTTCGGTTGAAGAGTTTGTACGCCGGTGAATGGCGAGAGGACCACCGTGTCCTCCACGAGACGGGCAAATGCAACTGCCGAGCGAGCTTTGGGGCCTTCAAGCCTCAAGTTCCAGACGAAGAGCTAACTGCTGAAGACTGGAAGTTGGTCCAGTGGTGGAGAGAGCAGGAGGATGCCGCGGAGAGCAAGAAACTAGAGGCCAGACCCCTCAGTGGTTCCAAGTCTGAAGCTGAGGCTGTTCTCCAGCGCATCAGGGAGATCGAGAGAGTCTTCGGCAGCTTCGAGATGAAGACCAACGACGAGGGCACATCGCATACTGCGAAGCCCAATGCCAGACCCGGCCGTGGCTCCATCGCCATACCCCAACCCACCACCACCTTTGCCGAGTCCAGCGAGCAGGGTTACCGGCGGATGGGAAGAAGACGTGGCCAAATCAAGAGCCAGCCCTTCTTCACTCGACGGGACTCACAAGGAAGAGATCGTGTCCGAGACCGAAGCCAGACAAGTCCCTTGGATCGTCAGTCTAGTAGTACCTTCAACCAGAGCCAAAGGCAATACACCATTGCCCCTGGGGGGCAGTCGGGCTACCCGACCCAAAACACTTCCACAATGCCCCCCTCGACTACAGCCACCCAAGGTTGGATCTACGACCCCCTCACCAACCAGACAACCCTCCAGTACGTCCAGCCCAGCAGCATAGCTCTCCAATCCACACTCCCCTATCCCACCGCCTCTACCCACAGCAGCAGCTACCACCAGCAAGGCCCCCTCACCACCCCCTACCCCCCTCACCTCCCACACCCACCCCAGGTAGCCAACCCAGCCTTCGCCACAATGGCAACTTACACCAACACCATCCCCGAGGGAGCCTGCCCCTGGAACCAACCCCCATCCCAGTCCCAGTCCCAGTCCCAAACCAGGTCCAAATCCGGCGGCCCTTACCACCTCCTAGGAATGGACTACTCCAGCTTCGACAACCCCAACCACGTCGACCCCATGGGCACCACCCCCATCTGCGGCATCCCCATCGGCGGCGCCGCTCACATGCCCCCCTGGAAGGACTGCGTCCAGAGGCAGCCGTATCGTCCGACCCCCCGGGCCCCTTCTCCACAGCAGCAGCAGCAGCAGCAGCTCCCCAGCATCGTCATAACCCTAGTCAAAGCTGCTGCTGCTGCTGCCCCCGTCGATACCATCGAGTACGACTACGACCGAGCCTGCGACTCCAAGTCTGACATTGCGTACGGAGCCGCTGACGAGGTCAGCGCCGTCGACGATGACGACGACGAGGAGGTCGATAACACCACCACCACCGCTCGTCGTGTCATCCAGCGGAGGAGACACTCGGCTGCTCTCTGAGGCAAGCTGGATAGCTCCCTTTCTCACCTACTGCAAAACACCCGTTTCTTGGATTTGAGACTCATTGCATACAGTTCCCGAATCGTCCTTTGTAAGTACCTACCATACCTACCTAACTTTGCCCCCTATCCACCCAAGGTACCTACCTGACCTAGTCCCCCGTTACAACCTAGTCTAGTACTTTATCCTAACCATCATCCCACTCTAGAACGTCTCAAACAAAGCAAGGTAACCGACGCTGGAAATGGCAAAAAGCCCATTTACCTAGGTACTAGCATCTACCTCCTTCCCCCCCCTTTTTTTTTCTTGACACTCAGTTTTCCTTTTTCATCAACGACCATGGTATTTAATTTCTTTCTTTCTCGGCCTAAAAAAAAGAAGAAGGCAAAAAGGCGACTCGTTTACGACGACGACGACGACGACGACGATGACGACTCAAACGACAGCAATGAATATACACAATTTCCACCCTCCCCCCCCTTCCCCTTTCATCTTCCCCATCTATTCCCCCTTTTTCAACAAACAGGCAATAGAGGAAGAACAAATATGCATGGTTTCCCCATATCTACCCCCTTATTCACCGTCACCAAAAAAAGAAATCTACAACCTCTCTCATAAAACGGGATTGGAAATCTTTTTTTGACGAATGCAATCAACAATGAATTTTCAACAATTCTACCAGCTATTTACCGATCAACCTCACCTGCACACAGTTCGTTAGCATTTTTTTTTTCCGTCGACGACAAAACTAGCAAAATAGGGGAAAGACTCACCAAACACCAAATCCATCGTACCAATCACCGCCACAGCATCAGCCAGCAAATGCCCCTTGGAGATGTGATCAAACCCGCCCAAGTGCGCAAACCCAGGCGCACGGATATGCACCCGGTACGGCCTCTCGCTGCCGTCGCTCACGACATACACACCCATCTCACCCTTCGGCGCCTCGATCGCAGAGTAGGTATCTCCCGGTGGCACCGCATATCCCTTGGTATACAGCAAAAAGTGGTGAATCAGCGCCTCCATGTTCTCCTTCATGGCGGTCCTCGGAGGAGGCGAGATCTTGTAATCCTCCACCCTCACAGGACCGGCAGGCATCTTGTTGAGGCACTGGTGGATGATTCTCAGCGACTGGCGGAACTCCTCCATGCGGCAGAGGTAGCGATCGTAGCAGTCACCGTTGACACCAACGGGAACGTCGAACTCGACTTGGTCGTAGGCGTCGTAGGGCTGGGATTTGCGGATATCAAAGGGAACGCCGGAGCCGCGGAGCATGACGCCGGTGAAGGAGAGGTTGATGGCCTCGGCAGCGGAGACGACGCCGACGCCCTTGAGACGGTTGATCCAGATGCGGTTGTCCGTCAGCATTTCCTCGGTTTCATCGATGCGATCGCCGAACTGGGTAGCCCATTGGTAGATGTCGTCGAGGAGGCCCATTGGGATGTCTTGGTGGACACCGCCGGGGCGAACATAGGCAGCGTGGAGACGGGCACCGGATACGCGCTCGTAGAATTCCTAAGAGGGAGAGGTTTGTATATTAGTTATTTGGGTCATAATGGTCGGTCGTGGGAAGTTTACGGAGTTATTGCGGTGGATTAAATCAAACAAAAAGCATTGTGTTTTATGATCTCGCCTCCCCCGTGATATCCCAAGTGATATGAACTCACCATAAGCTTCTCTCTCTCCTCGAAACCCCACAGGAAAGGCGTAAGAGCACCAACATCCATGGCGTGCGACAGGACGGACATCAAGTGGTTCAACACACGGGTGAGCTCGCCGAACAGGGTGCGAATCCACTTGGCGCGGTCCGGAATCTCGACGTTCAACAGCTTCTCGACAGCGAGCGCAAAGCACTGCTCGTTGGTCATCATGGAGACATAGTCGAGACGGTCGAAGTAAGGCAGGGCCTGGAGATATGTCTTGTACTCGCACAGCTTCTCGGTACCACGATGCAAAAGACCGACGTGAGGATCGGCACGGACGATCTCCTCACCGGACAGCTCCAGAATCAAACGCAACACACCGTGGGCGGCGGGATGCTGAGGACCAAAGTTGACTGTGTAGTGGCGAACCTTGCGGTCGTCGACCGAGTTCTCGGTATCGAGAGGGACTTTCGAGGGGGCTTCCTCCCGGGCGCCGATGATCTGCTTGTAGGGGTCGGCGACGGCCTCGAAGTCGGGGTTGGTAGGGGTGAGGCGGGTGCCCTCCCAGGTGATCTCGCCAGCTCTTCGGAGAGCCGAGGCGGAGAAGGCGCGGGAAGCAGGGAAGGCCGGGGTGGTGATGAAGGGCGACGATGGCCTTTGACACAGGCGCTTGGCACTGCGGCCGGCGAGCCTGTACAGCGACGCCATTTCTCTGAGGGGATCGGGGGTGGTGAGGTGGTGTTGTCGTCGGTTAGGGGGGCCGGATTGCGTACTCGCGCAGATGCGGCCTCTTCTCCGGCGTCAATGGCTAGCACTGAGGCGAGCTTGGGGATATGGGTGGGGAGGCTCTTTCACAGTCAAAGCCGTCACTGGCATCAAAGCAGTGGCACTAGCCAAGCTTGCTGATTGGACGGGAGCTCGAGAGCCGGCAGGGCGTTAATCCGCGCAGGGGTCAATTGAGGGGCATCTCATTGGTCAATTATGTCACTTTTCAACTTCATCTCTTGAAGAGCCTCACGACGTCACCGAGGGTTGTACTACATGGATGGAAAGAACCTGAGGGTATGGGGAGCTGATGGCTGAAGGTTTCTCTCTGCCTTGCGTATGCCCCCATTTCATACTCATTTGCATCTACTAAGGGCCATGGATCAATCGCCAATGAGGATCGAGAGTTGGTCAAGATGTAATGTCCTGTAATACAAGACTTGGGAAAGTACAACTCTGGGAACAAAAGTAAGTATGGCATGGCAGTAGCCGTAATAGTATTCCTCAAAGTAATCCACTTTCCAATCCAAACACAACAGAAAGAAGCTTCCAATGGCAACCTCAACCTCGACCTCGGGCCTGATAAATTCAAGAAGCACAGACCACTTCACCGTTTTGATGACCTTATCGGTGGGTCGGCTAAAGGCGGTCAAAAAGTCCCCGCCAAACATTTCAATTCCAAAAATTCTGCCGCGGCGAGCCGACCAGAGCTCAAGAATTTCCCAGCGGCTTTTCGACAGCCAGCAACACACACCCCACCACAACCATCGCAAACAGCCGCAATGCCTCACAAACCGCCAACCCAGGAAGAGCTCGAAAAGCGCAAGGTCCGTTGCCTTCGTCCATCTCTCTCCAGATCCAACAGCCCCAAGACCCCAAACTAACCCCCGCCAAACAGATCGTCGGCATCAACCTCGAGACCGTCACCGATGTCTCCTCGTCCGATTTCCCCGGCCACTACCCAGGCGAAGACCACGCCTGGGACATCGAGCGATTCAAGCAAGGCTTCTCGGTAGAGTTCCACCAAAACGACCCCCATGAAGCCTCCTTCTCCCTCATCGGCATCCACGCCTCCATCGCCAACGCCTTCCGCCGCATCATGATCGCCGACGTGCCCACCCTCGCCATCGAAACCGTCTTCATCAACATCAACACCTCGGTCATCCAAGACGAAGTCCTCGCCCACCGCCTCGGCCTCATCCCCTTCACCGGCGGCCGCGAGGGCCTCACCGAGTTCATCAAGTGGTTCAAGAAGCCCGCCGAGGGCGAGGAGCCAAACCTGAAGGACTTCAACACGGTCGAGCTCGCCCTCAACGTCAAGTGCGAGCACAACGAAAACGCCGACCCCAACGAGACGGACCCCACCAAGCTCTACCACCACGCCCACGTGTACGCCAAGGACATTGTGTTCAGGCCCATCGGGCGCCAGGTCGATCACTTCTCCGGGGAGAACACCATCCGCCCCGTCAACCCAGACATCCTGATCGCCAAGCTCCGTCCTGGGCAAGAGATTAATTTGACCATGCACATGCACAAGGGCGTGGGATCGGATCACGCCAAGTTCTCCCCGGTGGCCACGGCCTCGTACCGTCTCATGCCCACCATCACCATCACGGAGCCCATCCTCGGCCGTGACGCCGAGAAGTTCCAAAAGTGCTTCCCCAAGGGCGTCATCGGGCTGGAGAAGGTGACGGCCAAGGAGGCTGCCCAGAAGGGATCCGGGTACGAGGGTCACGAGGGGGAGCTGAAGGCGGTGGTGGTGGATCCCAAGAGCGACACCGTCAGCAGAGAGGCTCTCCGCCACGAGGAGTTCAAGGACAAGGTGAAGCTCGGCAGGAGGAGAGATCACTTCATCTTCTTGGTGGAAAGCACGGGCCAGTGGAAGAGCGATGCGATCTTTGTGGAGTCGGTGGCGCATTTGAAGATGAAGGCGAAGTCGCTGGAGAAGCAGCTTGTCAACATGGTCAGGTAGACACAGACAGACAGACCCTGTTTGAGTTGTTTACGAAGGAAGGGGAACGTTGGCACAGAAAAAAATAGATCGATACCCCCCCTTTTTTTTTCTTGTGTATAAAGAAAAAGGAGCAGGTGTCAAAAGGGGGAAAGGGTGGTGGTATCTTAGATTATTCAGACATTCATATTGGGTGCAAAGGCGTCAAGGAGGCGGGCTTTTATCAAAAAGGATTTTGGGGGGCCTTGGGTTGTTTTTATTTTATTTTGGTTTTTTCTTCCTGTCGTTATTTTGCTTGTTGTCTAAGCCAAGATTAGATTTTTTTTTTCCAGAACTAAACCGTCAGAAGAAAAAAGAAGCGTCTAATTGTGTCTACTTTTAGATTCTATTTTTTGGGAGGGTTCTGTTTGTCCCTTGCGAAAATGTGTATGTATGTGTACCCAGCCAGGTCCTGCTTGTTCTTCTTCTTCTTCTTCTTTTTCTCTCTGACCCCCTGAAATGGTATCATCCCACCCATCTTTCCTTTCCTCTGGGTTCTCCCTTCCATCCCCCGCTCGCCTATGATGTGAAATATTCGCCATTTTAAAGCCACAAACTCCCCGACGCCATGCAAAATTCCATGAAAAAAAAATGAAAAGAAAAATGCCCCCCTCCCCTAGGTAGGACTCTCAAGTAAACTTCAACCTAAACTTGAACGAAACCGTAGCAAAAGCCGGGTCCGTCACACCAATCTCCTGCCCGTCCACCAACCCCAACCCTTCCGCGAGCGTCCTTTCCAGGTTCGGCCTCGTCTGCTCCTCCAGGCTGGGCGGGCTCTGCATATACAGCGTCTTGCCCTCCGCCCTGACGCTCGGCTTCCTCAGCTGCGCCTCGGGCCTGGCCGCGAACGAGTCCACCAGCTCCTGCAGCGTCCACTTGGGGTCGACCGCCAGCTCCCTCGCAGACACACCGCACACGGGGCAGTCGTCCTTTTTTTCGTGCTTGAACGTGTACGTGTAGATGCTGTCGTTGCCCGAGTACATCATGTAGTTGTTTTCCGGGTACCCGAGGTAGGGCGCGCAGTTGGTGGCGATCTTGAGGGCCTCGTTGCAGCAGGCCGCGGCGATGACCGAGTTTGTGGCCGCGATGGCGGGGATGATGTTCTTCACCACGCCCTGGGTTAGCGAGTAGGTCACGCCCGAGATGTGGAACTCGCCTGCGCGGAGGAGGGCTTTTTGGTAGAGCCAGGTGATGTGCTCCGGGTCGTCCTTGTCGAGCTGGGGGAAGGGTTTCTCCCTGTCCCAGGCGATGACGTGGGCCCACTCGATGCAGTGTTCCGGCTGTCGGGGGATGCTGGCGAGGGTGCAGAGGGGGACGGCGGCGCGGGGGGCGTGCATGTCGAGCTGGCACTCGAGGCAGCTGGTGATGGTGGGGAGGATGACGCGGGCTTGGCCCTTGAAGCCCTCGGTGCCGCCGTCGATGAGGGGCTTGTAGCTGTCTTCGACCTCTTCGTCCACCATGTTGACGAGGGTGGCGTTGATCCAGCGGCGGGCTTCGATGCTGTCGAGGCCGCAGACGACGATTTGGAACTGCATGTAAAAGTCGTCGTCGAAGTCTTGGATTTTGCAGTTGTGGGGTGTGATCTTCACGCCTTTGACGCGCTTCTCGACGAAGGCGGCGGCGACTTCGGCCTTGAACTTGCCGACGTCTGACTGGCGGAAGAGGAACTGGCGGTTGAGGTTGGAGATGTCGATGGTGTCCATGTCGATGACGTGGATGTTTTTGAAGCCGGAGAGGGCGAGGTTCTTGAGGAGCTCGCAGCCTAGGCCACCGGCACCGATGACGAGGATCTTCATCTTGTCCATGGCTTCGGCGCTGGTTTCACCGCTGAACATCTCGGGGGTGGTGAAGGGCCCTGGTCGGGTGCGTATTCTGTCGAGATACTTCCATCTTGCTGGTTCAGACGAGGGATAGACCGGCCCAGCAGACATGGTGATTTCGGTGTTATAGAGCTGGTGGGGTCGGGGGGGTAAAGGGCTGGTGATGTTGACTTGGATGGTGATGTTTGGTTGGAGGTGGGGTTCGAGGTTGGAGGGGAAGCTGGGGTTCAAGCTCCAATGCGGCCAGTCACTTTTAGCGGGCGCGGCCCGCTATTTACTCTATTTGTACCACTCGTACAAGTCGCTGAGTGGATGTAAGCTCATCTCAAGCCTCCCGCATGGTGAATGACCTGCTGGCATGAGCCTTGTTTTGAACCGGCATTGACAAGAAGAAAGAAATCCAAATTCCCGAGATGAGCTTTTGAGCTTCTTACTTTTGATACCTTGAGCTACACTGACGCACTGACAACTCTACCGACGAAAGCTCGGCAGGAGCTCAACTTCACAACCCAACAACGATCACAGGCAGTGGATACATAGGTAAAGTCGATTGACTTCCAGAGTAATCCAGGATTCTCATCGCGATCTGGTATAGCTAACCTGTTTTCTAGAATCTCAAATTACACCATCCAAACACTCGCCTCGCTCAAGATGGATGACTTCCTGACACCAGTGAGCACAGTCCGAATCACAAACAAGAAAGAATCGGAACCACCACAAAGTCCTGTCAGCTCTCAACAAAAGTCTCCAAGCACAGCATCAAGAAAATCCACCCCTACTTCACCGGAAGATGCTCTCGAGCTTTTGAAGCAACAGCCTAGTTACGACGAGCTCATCGCCTGTCTACGATTTCTCTCCAAACATCACTCAGAAAACGATATCCCCACTATCAAACTCCCCAGTCCCATCAGTGCTCAACTTGTTCAAGTATTAGTGTCAGAGATCGTCACGAATCACTGGGTCCTACTCAAAGAAGATGCCGGAGACAGCAAGAATTCCGGTTTCAAACTCCTGCTTTATTGTCTCTCTAGCATCACAGGCATCAATGCGATATTGGTTCGTCTGCGAGCTCTGATACAAGAATACAAAGCCGAAAGTGAAGGACCTGGAAAGCTCAAGAGACCAGACATCCATCTCAACCTCGAAACTCTTCTCGATCTGCTGGAGAACTTGCTAAAGGGAGACGGATGGATAGTGGAGGCTTGGCAGACTGCCAAAGCATCAGCTGGCTCGGATGCTACGACTTTAGCGGTGCGCATGAGGCCGAGGGTGCAAGAGATACTGTCTCTTTTTGGAGGGGGTCGGATCGTCTCGCTCGCTGCTGAGGCTGAGAGCATCGTCAAGGCGAATAAGACGGCAAAGGATGATGACTATGAGATCTGGGTGGCAGACGCACAGCAGTATACCACCTGGCTGGGGAGAAACATTGTTACCTGGCAATCATCAGCCGGTGCCACCGAGAACCCAAAATTTGGGTCAGATCTCTTTTCGAAGGGGCTGAAAATGGGGCATGGTGGTAGGTGTTTCCCTCATTGTGTTGGGAAGAGGCTTGCCATATACTAACCAGAAGTAGATACACTCACTAAACATGTGTTGAGTGAACTGGTATTGAAGAAGGGCGCAGATCCTGCAAGGTTCGGCATGTTGCTGAGCAATCTACCACCTACCGAACAACGGAAGGTGTTGTTTTCAATGCTGAAGCTATTCTCTTCAAAATATCTCGACCGACTGGGACACTGCGACTCTGAAGACAGCAGACCGTTAATCTCTGCCGTTGCTGGCGCACTCAAATCCATCATTGGCGAAACCACTAGTCTGAAGAATTACTTGGTGGAATGGCTCACCAGCTCCTCAGGGGCAGGTCTTGGCGAAGGGGTAGGCATCAGGAGAGCAGTACTGGCCACCGTCTCTCAAAGCCGGGATGATGTCGTTGCTGTGCTGGAGAAAAGCCTGGGTCAATTTGGAGATCAGTTGTACATCAAGCATTCACCGATGCTACAACAGGAAGGTAGGTGCTCACACAGTCGTCAAATTGAATGGACCGATTGCTAACTTGATACCCACCCAGCTCATGCCGAAGTCCTCCTTCTAAGTGCCGGTTATGTAAATCGATTGTCGCCTATCAAGCTCACCTTGATGATGCGAACTAGCGTCTGGTTAAACGCCATTTCCAATAGACTTGCAGCACCTCACCAAAAAGCCCGCCTGTTGGGCATGTGGGTGGGTGAGGCCCTCTCCAACCTGGTCGATAAGGGCGACAAGCGGCTCAACTTTGGCACCGAAGAAGAGTTCGAGGAGACGGCCACATGGTACAAGGGATTGACACAGGTCTCGGATGAAATCGGGACCATGGAACCTCTGTTCGAGTCGCCACCGATCACTCTTCCAAAGAAAAAGACTACCTCATCAAAAGCCACCAAAGCAGCAGCAAGACCTCCTGGCCAGCCTCCACAAACTGGGTTTATCATCGAAGAGCTCAGTGACGAAGAAGGACCGGAGGAAGAGGACCTGGTGCCATACGCAAAGCCTGAATCTGACGAGGAGGATTCAGACGATGACCCAACATTGATCAGAAGGGACAAGCCAAAGGCCCCTGTATATATCAGAGACTTGATACGGTATCTCCGCGACACGGAGAACTACGACCTTCAGAAATTAGCTCTGACCACAGCCCCGATACTTATCCGTCGAAAAGCCGAGTACGGAACAGAAGTCAAAGAGCACGCCGACGAGCTCGCCGGTCTCCTGATCGGTCTGAGCGACAAGTTCGACATGGAAGATTTTGACGACCTACGACTCCAAGGAATGATCGCTCTCGTCGTCGCACAGCCAAAGATCATGGCCCCCTGGTTCGCCAAAACATTCTTCGACGGCGATTACTCCATCTCCCAACGAGCCTCCGTGCTCATCGTGTTGGGTCTAACCTCTCGAGAGCTCGCCGGCTTTGAAGCGTCAACTTACTCCGCCGCAGCCGCCTTCCCCTCCAAGACCCTCCCCGACCGAGTCGAGAAGCTCTACCTGCCCCAATCCACCTCCCTCTACCCCACCCCTTCATCGTCAACCCTCAAGCCCCTACCTCCAAACGCCCTAGACGGCATAGCCACCTCCCTCACCGAGTCCTTCCTCGCCCCCATGGCAGCAGAAGCAGCCGACTCGGCCACCGGCCCCAACGCCCTCAAGCTGTCAACCTTCACCTCGATGTTGAACAACAACAACAACAACCCCGGGAAAGTGCGGCGCATAACAAAAACCAAGCCCCGGGTCAGGAGCATACCCAACACCACGGCCGGGGTGCTGTCGACGTACTTCTTCACCCCGTTGATATCCCGCTTCCAGGCGGCCCTTCATTCATCTTCTTCATCCCGGACAAGGGGGATTTTATTCCACCCGTACCTCTTGTCGCTGTACCTCAAGACGCTGGGGTTGATAACCCACGCTTGTGGACCTAGCACGCTGTCGCTGCCGGAGATGACGGGGGAGCTGTGGCGGTTGCTGCTCAGCACGAGCGTGAGGGCGCAGGCGGTGGGGGATCTGCAGCTGACGGGGGCGGTGCTGTTCGGTTTTGTGGCGCTGCTGGAGGTGAATGAGGACCGGATGGGGGAGGTGTGCAGGGAGATGGGGAGGGAGGTGGTCGAGGCGAGGGAGTGGGTGTCGGGGGTGTTTGCCGGGTTGAGGGGGGGGGATGAGGGGGGGGAGGAGGAGAGGGTGAGGATGCTGGCTGCGGGGGTGTTGGTTAGGTTGGGGGAGGCGGTGGATAAATGGAGGTTGGTTATGGTGGGGGATATGATTGGGTTTTAAAGGGGGAGGGGAGGGCTAGGATGGATGTGACGGGGGAGAGAATGGAAATATGAATAAGATGACAACAGCCTTTGTTGAAATGGGCTTGTAACCAAGTGAGCTGTGGGACGGTATAAAAGAAGATAAGTGGCCGTTTCTCCCGTCAGCTCAACGGTCAAACACGACATACACGGACGTACCCTGTGAGAAAGGCTTGATAATAACCCAGAGACTCGGCAGTTGTAGTAATAAGCACTGACACTTTGGGTCAAGTGTTTCAACATAGTTTGTAAAGACGAATAAACAGTTTTGTTCTGTACCTATCCAAGCTGCCTACCTACCTAGGTACTTTGCACCTACATCATAGATAACTAGTAAGCCTTTTTGCCTGTCTTATCTCCACATATTTCTCGGAGTCCCACTCACTGATTGATGACAACACAACTTGAGTTGTCAAATTGACTTGTAAAACTTCCGACGTAAACAGGGTTTTTTCGTAACTAGCTAACCTATCATCTACCTTGTTAGGGAAAGCTGGTGAGCTTATATATATCTGTGTGTGTGTGTGTGTGTGTGTGTGTGTGTGTGTGTGTGTGTCCGTCGTCTTCTCTTTTGAAGCGAGGTATCCCTCTGTTTGTTTCAATGTTCTTTATAAATTGCCAATATTTCGGTTGTACTTCTTGTTTTTCCACTTTCATCATCAGGTAGGTAGTGAATAGATATGAAAATTTATTGCAATTGAATTCCACATCCTGTCAAAAACCAACAAGCTTCTTCCTGTCCTCGAGATTGCACTCCAATATACGAAACACACGTTTACTCCCCCCAGAACCACAAACGATTTTCTACATGTGTCGAACCCTCAAAAGCGAAGAGAAACCCGATAATAGATAAAATGATGGATGAAGCTATGCCAGTAACATGATTGCCTAGTCATTTGCCTAGCTCAGACCAGCTTGTCGCTCTCCTCTGAGCCCCCGCCCCCTATCCTCGCCCCTCCCCCCGTCCTAGAACCGTCCTGAACACCTGTCCTTGGGGCTATTCTTCTCTTCCTCTTTTTTGGTATCCTGTGTGCGTTGTCCTCATAATTTGTTGTTTTGTGCGCGACGATTTGAAATGAACCACGCAATGCGATTTCAATGACAAAACAGTTCGCAATATATTTAGTACACCTTCTTCTTCTCGTCGATGCTGAACTGGCCGGGGCCGCTGTTGACCAGCAGGAGGAGACCACCAACAATGGAGAGAATCTGGAAGAAATCGTACTTGGCAAAGTCCTTGTGGGGGTGGTGCTCGTGGAGCTATTTAATAGGTTAGCAATCGACACTTTTGCTGGTTCAAAAAGAAAAAGAAAACTTACAGTCCAGAAGTTGTTTACAATCACGTTGAACACGCTGAGAATGACAACCAACAGGGTGGCGCTGAACTTGGCCTTGAAACCAACAACAACCATGACGCAGGCAGCCAGGCCCAACAAGCTGACAATGATGCGGATGACGGACCACTCGCCAGAGAAGACGAAGCCGATGAACAGGAAGATGAGAAGAACACGACCAGCAAGCTGGAAGTACATCTTGCGGTCCTTCTCCTCGAGCTGGGGGAGTCCGGCAAAGGCCTTGGTCTTGCGCACCCACGAGTCGGAGAGAACCATCAGGAGACCGCCCATGACCGACAAGTTACGCAGGAAGAAGTTGAGGTCAAAGATGAGACCATACCCAAGAGCCTGCGTGACGACCACACCCATAAGACCGCAGACGGCGTACTCGGAATACCGGCGGATGATGACAAGGGTTGAGCAGATGGCCATGACAATGACGTTGGCGATGAGGAAGAGGTGGGTGAGACCGGAGGGAACTGCAAAGCAGGAGTGTTAGTCACCTTGTCGCGAAGCGCATGGCACAAGAGCTCTCGAGAGCTACGTACTGTGACGGTAATCATGGAGGTACAGAAGCTGGTCGTTCCATTGTGTTATTATTCTGAGAGCGTCTTCGATAAAGGTCACGACGATGAGGAAGCGGCCGATGGCAGGGAGGAAGCTATTCAGGACCGAGGTTAGCGATCTGGTCTGAAACAGCAATTGGCTGCAACATACGGCTTGATAGGCTCGCTGAGGGTGTCCAAAAGATCCTCAATCTTGCTGGTTTGCTGGCGGATGGTGTCCAGAGGACTCTGTTCCACCCTCTGATCGATATCTCCGCCAAAGGGCGCCGGCGCGCCGATGCCGTAGCTGCCCTGTCCTCGCAATTGCGCCATTGAGCCTGTGTCGGCGGGGTTTACTGTAGGAGGAGGGTCGGGTCAGGCGATCGCAGTCCTGCTGGTGACGATCCGGTTGTTGCGAATGTGAAGTTGTGGCGGGAACGTTTGGATTTAAGGAGGGGTCTGCTGGTGGTCTGCTGGGATTAGCTTTCGTGTGCAGCAGTTTGCAGTTTGTGCTTCAGAACAGGCTTTAGAACAGCTAAGCTCGGCAGTCTGGTGGAGGTCGGCCGGCTTGGGCGACAGGGAGGAAAGAAGATAAAAGAGGACGGCGAGCTAGTTGACTACTGGGTGGTGCGAAGATGGCTTGGGCTGGCGGGGAGAGGGTCGAGTTTGCTGCAGTGAGGTTTTGAGGATCCGATCAGATGGGTCTATCTACAACTGTGTCCTTAACCAACGTCAACCCACGGGCGCCGCAGGAAAGGGCGAGGATCGTGGGTGGGAGGCGTAGTGGGGCCGTACCCCGGGCTTAGCCGCTACAAGTCGACGGTTCATCCCTGAGCCGTGCTGAGCGCTAGGCTTCAGGTACCCTCTAACAGGAGCTACCTCCCCAGCCCCACTCCAGTAGTTGTTTCGCCAGTGGCCAGATCGAACAAAAACACCCGACCCGATGCCGAAAGAAACGACCACCGCACCTCTGTCTAGGTAGTCCGCTTGTTCTTTTTATTGTTCTGTGCTATCTACCCATCCAGCTAGATGCCAGTGCGCTCGTAGTGTGCATACTAAGAAATGCCTTGGTGTTATGTATACATCCAGAGCTAGGGATTTGCTCGGAACCCGCAGGGCAGCTTCACCCAGCAAGACGTCATCGATTCTATTGGACAGCTTCAGCCTTGAAGCACTCACAATCAAATGGCTTCAGTACCTGCCACTTCGAGTAGCAGTCTATCTGTCCACACTGCCGCGGTATGTGTCCTGGGAGGACGGGTGAGTATGCATTACTTACTTTAAAAGCCCGCAGGTGATGCGGGGGAGGTGCAGTAAAAGGGTAGGTATCCTTCCGGGCGGAGACCCAGGGTCGGCCCACCGTTTCCGGCCTTCTTCGGAGGGTATAGCTCGGGCCCGTTCCTGGCTACCGGCTAGAATGGCATTGATGGCCGAGTGCAACACCGGGTGCTATTGCTCGAGATAAATCTGTCCAGCATCTCCAGCCACCTTTTCCAGTTGTGAGCTTACTGATCTGGGCAAGCTTTCAAGACACTTGTCTCGATTTATTAGCGGCCAATTGATTGTTAATTGCGAGTCTCAGAGACGTGCTTCAAGCGGCTGGCTTTGACCTCGGTAGAGACAAAGAGCTGCTGCACCCTGTCGTGTTCTTTCACGCCGATCATCATTTTTTTACGCAGAGAAAACTTTCACAAAAGAAAAGAGAAAATTGAATGACAAGGCTGGGGGAAGTAACTGTAGGTTTGCGCATGCCAGCTTGCTCACGAAAAGAGCAGCCGGCAAAGTAGCATTGGGTTGAGGCTTTGTCTTCTCTAATAGGTTCGCAAGATTCGACCCTAAATACCTACCTACCTACCCTCGGCACACGCTTCTCAAAGATCGAAAATCTTCAACATCGAGATCCTTCACAAAGACCCGGACTTCCGCCAAGGAACATGAAACACCCACTACCGAACATGCCGCTCCAAACCACCGGTATCTTGTTCTCCTCTTCGGTCCGAGTCCCTGACGTTTCCTTGTCTCCCATGTGGCAACGGTGAAGCCGCACAAAGAGAGCAACCCAACTTTCCCACACGTGGTTTTCAACATCATCGCCGACAAACACTGGCCAACCTGATGACCAGCCAGGAGGCAAGAACTGATGTCAGGGAAACAAACCAGAAGTAACACGAACCAGAATCCAGGCAATATGCCCAAGTTATAACCCACGTGCTGTTGTTGTCTTCTCCTAGCCTAGTCTCACAAGGCGGATAATCCTTCAGAAATAAGCGCCCACGTCAAGTGTTGGTTCCCCAGTCTAATCAATATCAATCGAAACGAAACATCACTGTGCCTTGATCATACAGCTACCGGGACCAAGTTCCGTCGGGGAAACAAAAAACATCAGGCTTACTGCGGCGTTGAGCTACCTAAGCTGTGCTAAACCTGGAGGAGGTCTAGAAAGAAAACTTGACCCCCAAAAATATCTGTAGCCAACCAGAGGTTGAGACTACCACACCACAGTCCCATTTAGGAAGGCCGAGTTGGGATTTTGGGGAACCTGGAAGTCCAGTATGTAGTACAACCACCCACCCTCACCTCACCTCAGAAAGACAGAATGATGAACAGACACAAAAAGAAACGCCGCACCCGAGATGTGTGTGTGTGTGTGTGTGTGTGTGTGTGTGAAAGTGGGAGAGAGGCGAGCCCGCCCTCCCGTGTCAACCATCACATTATGCGAATCATTTGCGCTACTACTCCCTCTCTCCCTGTCTCTTCAGCTCCACGCAAAACGAACACATCTCAGTACCTAGGTAGGTTACGTATGCAAACTCCAAAGCGTACCTAAGGTAAATATAAAACTAGCGAAAAAGCCAAGAAGCTCTTGATTAAAAAGCTCAGGTACAGCCGTCAAACTAGCTGAAAGTGCAGCAAATCCCATCCCACCTAAATAGCCTGATCTACTACCTAGCTAACCTACCTATGTAGCTAACCTACCAGCCACCAGGACCTGCAAGAAGTGTCGTTGCTTGCGTATACACTCCCACACACATCCCCCCCAGAAATAGCCCCCATGCCTACCTACCCAGATACCTACCTAATCCACCCTGTCCCAAACCCCCCAGAGTCTTGGGTGTTAAAGATCCCGTCAGTAAGCGACAAATCAGACCGGCTATCTATTTCATCCTTCTTTTTGCCCTGGCAGAAAAAAGGCAAAATGCGCCGTATTGGCACTTACACGGATCACGCAACTACCTACCTTAGACATACCTACCAACAAGGCCACACACATACCTTATACACACACACTCCCTCCCCCCCACAGAACCGAACAGCTGACAGACGACATGTCACACAAGGCGGTGTTAAAATCCCAAATACAACCTCGCAAAAGACCTGCCTGATCAGCGACCCTTTTCACCCACATTCCCGCCCTCGTTTGAATTTGCCCTCCCGCATCCCACCTAGCCCTGGGTGCCTGGGCCAACAGACCAGCGGGCCGGGTTGGAGATTGGGGGATGCAAGGTACAGGTACAGGCTTCAACCTCGTTTTTTGTTTTCATCAAATTCTCAAAGTCATCATGATGGCTTAGTTAACTGATCGCAGTTACGTCTGAAAATCTCATGGCAATAGTATATACCAAGAATCTGCACGTAGAATGATTCATGTTTAATGTCTATATCACCAGATTTGACCTTTGTTCTTAGGTTATGAAAATCAAGCGTAAAAAAGTATATCATATATAACCAAGACTCTCTTCAAGTAGGTGTTATCCAAAGTTTCATAAAACAACCATCCATCACCAAAAACGCCAAACCAATGTTTCCCATCTTTCCCTTTTCCCAAAAAAATGGGTATCTAACCCCCCCCCCCCCCCCAAAAAGAAAAAAAAAAGTCCAAACTACCTTGTATGAATCAAGAAAGATAAATAATAATACCATGTCTTTCTTACTTACTTCCTCCCCCAGCTATCCCCATCAGGATACCTCGGCGGCGGGCTCCCCCCCATCATCACCCCTTGTCCACCACCGCCACCACTATCCAACTCAACCGGCACCTGTACCGGCACCGGCGGAGGCGGTGGTGTATGTCCAAAGTGAGGTTGATACCCCGGTTGTGGACTCGTATGTGCCGAGCTATTTTCCCCCATTAGCATCGTCTCACGCAATAAAATAATTCTTTTTTTCTTTTTCAAAAAAAAGAGAGAAAAACACTCACTGATACCCAAGCCCATAACTCCCCTCGCTAAACCCCGTATGCTGCTGACTGACATACCCCGGGTGCGCACTCCCCGGCGGGCTCCCCATCATCATCATCCCCTGATAACCCCCTCCCGGCACCACCACCGGACTCCCCCCCTGCTGCTGTCCAAAATGGTGATCATACGTCCCCCCTTCCCCCCCCCCTCCCGGACTCTTCGGGTTGCCACCATACCCAACCTCAGCCATGCTATTCCCCCTCCCCTGCCCCCCTTGACCCACCGCACCCGCACCCGTTGGCCCCCCCCCAAAACTCTTCCTATAAGCTTTATCAAACCCCCCCCTCCTCCCACACAGATACAACAGCACCGCCGCCAAAACAACAACAGCCGCCGCCCCAATCGCAATCCCCGCTATCGCCCCCGGCGCCAACCCTCCCCCTCCCCCATTCCCATTGTTACTATCACCACCACCACTAGGCGCAGAACCCCCCGTCGGCCCCCCACCCCTCGCACTCTCGGTAGGGAACGGCTCCCCCGGCTCCAGCTGCACCTTCGCCTGCGAAGCCAGCGCAAGCTGCGCCTCAAACGTGGCCGTCGAGTTGGCGTTCACCACCCCAATCATCTGCCAGTCCGTGCACGAGTTCGGCGCGGCGCAGTAGAAAAAGATGGGCTTGCTGTCGTTGACCCTGACTTGGTACGATGGCGGCTAATTTGTCAAACACACACACACACACATTGGTTAGTTTTGTGAACATCATCAAATAGGGGAGAAGGGGGGGGGGGGGGAGGGGGGGAACATACCGGATTGAGAATCGCCTGCGGGTTAAACACCCCCGTCCAGAACCCCTCCGTGTTCCCATTCACATACTCGTACGGTATGCACGGGAACCCAAACTCGGCCCGGGACACGCGGTGGCCGCCGGGGTAAAAGTTGAATTCTAATTATACAAAAGATATACATGTTAGCATAGGTACCTATGTCAGCTGGTGGAAATCGGGCGGGAGAGCAGCGGGGGGGGACACGAACTAATGATATCACCAACATTAGCCGTCGTCTCCTTCGGAGTAAACGCATGCCCCTCGAGACCAACAGCTATCGTCCTCGTTGCCGGCCCGGTACTGGATGATTCTTCGGCATCTGAAGCAGTCGGTGTCGGCGTCGGTGTCGGAGCGACTACCGACGTGCTCAGATAAGTCAACTGTGCCATTGCTTGTGTCGAAAACACAGCCAACAGGCTGAGGGAATGTAATGGAATCATTGTTGTCGATGTGCTGGTGTACCTATGTATGCTCTTCAAAACACCAGGTCCAGTATATCGGCTTGATTACCTAGTTGCAAGAAAGAGCAAACCGAACGCAGTAAACAACCGCGGATAAAATGGGAGGGGGGGGGAATCTCTCTTAAAGGTTTCCCTCCTCAACTAGGCTTTCCTGCCGCTGCTGCTGCTGCTGCTGCGCGTTTGAAGCCACAAATAGCGGTGGGTGGTGTGGGTGTGGGCTGGCTTCCCACTCGACGGGCGGTGGGTGTAGAAAGATCAAAGGTGGGGAGAGGAGACCGGGGGGTGTGCAGTTCGAACCTGTCGTGATGGCAAGGATGTGGACCTACCGGGCCTCTTGATTGCTGGCGAGCCTTGTACCGGAAGGGGGGCTGAGGAAAGCGTGTGTGTGTGTGTGTGTGTGCTCGGTAAAGCCAAAGATGCAGAACCAAATCACGGCAGTAGGCAGGCTTCTTCTGGATTGGGGGGGCAACCGAACCATTATGAACGAACCACCCCCACCAGATACACACCACATCAAACCGGTGTCGCCATCCCTCGCCATAGACCACCCAGACAAAGAGCCTCAAACATGGGATCACTGCCCTGTCCCGCGAGGAGAACAAGAAAACGTGGTGAGAAACCTGACAGATCACCCACAAAGAGAAAGCAGCACAAAGGTGGTCTAGAATGATGTGGCGGAACAGCAACTCGGCCATAGCCTTGGCTGAAATCCGCTCATCTCGGGATTTTCTCACAAAACACACAAGACTAGAATCTGACGTGCCCATTGTGAGCATGGAAGCCAAGAAGTGAGATTCCTTCCTGCCAAGGGGCCCTCTCCTAGACCCGACGAAAATAAACAAAATGAAAAAAGACATAAAAAGGACACCAACACTCGTTGGATCCCTGAAAACCAGAGCTCACATCTATGTTTCGACTATTCTGTCTGTCACACAGAACCAGACGCGGAGGAACCTCTGAGTAACACTCAACGGGCCTTTCAACTCGGTGGCTTGAGGTCTGCAGTCTTCCAGCTTGTCTGAATATGGCAGGTCAAACGAGAGTAACAAACCCGAGAAAACGCCAGCGGCCTCGGGCTATGCTCCCTCTCCAGGTGAACTGCAGAAGTCCAGCCCACGGAAGACGGCCGCTGGATAGTGAGTGGTCCATGGATAGATAGATGCCAAGGAGGGACAGCAGATCAGTGGAGCTGCCAACCTGCCAAGAACCCATCAGCCGGTATGGATCCACACATAGGGCCGCGAGATTCTCGACAAATTTCACGATTGGTCAGAAACATCGCGACCTTCCCCACTCCAAGTTGGTCCAATCGCTGCCAAGGACTGTTTCCAACCGTGTTGGGGATAGCTCTGCGATGCCATCCTCAGCCCTGGGAACCCTGTAAAGTTTAAAGGAACCCTATCCAAGGTTTTGAGAGGTCGGCAACTGCTTCACGTTCACTCATCGAGGTGGGATTCGGGAATATTTGAACAGATTGTTTTGTAGCCTTCGATATGTATTGTATTGTATTGTACAGCGGATGCTCCAGCGGAACCTGGCGGATGTTGGACTTGGGGGCGGTTGACGATCATGTCATCCAATCCTGCGGTGGACACTCTCGCCTAACTGTTGGTCCTGCCTGTGGCTTATGCCCGTGGGAATTGCCCTCCCTGCGCCGCCAGATAGGATGGTCCATCGATTTCGCTTGTGCTTCAGACACAGGAATTGTGCCATATTAATGCCCAATGTCAGCTGATAGCTAACCACATTGTTGTTGGAGTATGGATATTGTTCTCATCGTCCCGTCCCGTCCATCATCGTGTCCGAAGCAGTGACAGCCGTCGGGAGCAGCGCTGCAAGAGCTTCTGGCCAGCGCGGTGCGGTGAAATCCGTCAGTCTGGATCCCTTGCGCCATCCCCGCCTTGGATACTGCTCCCCAATGCCAAGATCCGAGCCTCCACATGCCGAGAGGGATCCGGTGACAAGTGCGACATGCCAATTGGGCTGCTGTCGTGGCATATGCTCCGTGTTGTTGAAAGCCTCAACCCTGCCACGGCATCGTAACTGGCCGGAGAGCGATGGCAATCCTTCCGCTGACAGGTTGGGGACAAGGCGTCCCGATTGGCTGTTGATATCCATACCAAGCTATCGGTGACTGTCGTCCACATACTCCAAGAATTCGTCGATCCCTATCCAGTGCTGATCTAGTTTGTCTTGGTCTTGCTCTTCTTGCCCACCAAGGCCTTGGGCAAGATGTCACTCTGCAACAGCAGTCTGCTAAAGCACCATACGTAGCACAGGGCGAAGCCAGCAGCTCCTACACCTACATTGGCCACAACCCACAAGTCTGGTTTGTCCGGTGGTGGCTGTAAGTGGTGCTCAAACACATGCCAAATCCCCATGGCCAGGTAGAAGGCTCCGTGAATCAAGGCCGTGACGATCTTCTTGAAAGATGCTTGGCCGTCCAAAGTATAGACGCTAAGTGAGGTTGGCGGCAATCCGAGAAGGTAGGCCCAAAGAAGCGTCAGTACCGCGTATGGCACCCGCAGATCGACTCTCGCCAAGAGAGGGAACATGGTCCAGCAGCCCAGGATGTTGGCGAAACCAACCCAAGCCCTGATTTCCTTGCTCAGTCCCTGGCTTCCCGCCAACAACAGGGTCATTGGTGCCAACGGAAGCAGAACGCTCTTCTCATGAACCTGGTAGCTGAAAAGGAAGAAACCCCAGGCAGTTGTTGCAAAGGCCAGAGGCAGGAGTTCTTTTCTCGGCCGGACCAAAAGGATCAGGTTTGGTGGAATGATGGAAGCGAGTGTCGCAATCAGCGAGAAGCGCTGGAGCAACTCAGCCGGAAGGTGCTTGATCTTGACCACCACGTTCAGGGCACACCAAAAGTTGGCGACCTTGTCCTCAAACAAACCACGGGCAAAAGGGAAGACCCGGTGGACCATCTGAACGAGCTGCTCCACGATAGGATAGTAGAATGCCTTGGGATCGAGGTAAGCCGCCAGGCCCGGGAACAACGGCAACGGTGTAGGCTTTGACCGGATGCCTTGCTTCCACTCATTGTAAGCACCGAGGACCAAGGGCAAGACCAAGATAACGAAAGCGATTACGGTAACCAGCGCAATCCTGATAAACCGCAGCACGTGGATCCGTGGGGAAAAGCAGCTCCCCAGAAGGAACGCAAACACCGGGAAAGCATAGTAGAGCGCCATCTGCTTGAAGCCAAGAGCAGCAACAAAAAAGACGGCGGACCACAAGTATCGACCCGCAAGCATGCTCGACATGCTTGCCACCACAAATCCCAGCATAACGGTATTGTACTGAAAGTGTATGTGGTCGATCAGGATATTTCCTGGTTGCATGAGAATAGCGGCGAGGGAAATCGAAGCTGACCAGCTCGTAACTCCGCTCAACCTGCTGAAACGGCGCACGAAGATGACAACAGCTGGGATGTAGATGAGGTATTCCGACACAATAACAGTCCCCCTCATGAATATCTTGAGATTGGGATCGTGAATACCGCGGGACTTGTAGAGGGCGAACCACGAGGGGTCAATGAGCGAACCGATCTTGCCGCAGAGCCAGCTGTGGTAGGCCGTCAATGGTGGGTAGTCGAGCCCCCACCATTGCAAATCGTGAAAGTACCATTGTGTGATGGGCAAATGTGTCGTGATTTCCATCCAATGCCTCTGGGCCTCGTAGTCGCCGAACATGGGTGGTTTCTGGAAGCCTAATGCAAATGTCAGTCTTCAGACAGCGCGCCGCGGATGGATTGGACGGTCCAACATACCAGAATATCCCCAGAGACCAGCCGCCCACCTAAACAGACCGACCACCATCAAGATGATCGGGAGTATCTCCCATTGCGACGCGGAGCCCCTGGCGGGCCAGAAGAAAGCTGCGAGAGGGAACGATGGCGCGCGCCCTGAAGATTCGACAGAGGTTGAGTTGCTGAGGTTGCTGGACCCGCCAGCTCCTTTGACCTTTCGCCTTGGTTTGTGAGGTGATGGCGTGTGTCCTGCCATGGTCGTCGAGTCTGCGGTGGGTTCAAGGAGAGAAGAAGTCGAAACCTGTGCGCGCGGCAATGATCAATCTGTCATGAGCTGTGGAGCTCCAATTCGTGTCGGGTTCCACTGACCGGGGAGCTGCCCGTCGGGTGGGGTTTCTTGGGGAAGCAGAAGCTCCAATTTCAAAGCCGACAGGGGTCTGTTTGCGCCCAGCGACACGGTCCGCCAGCAGCTGCCGGTGTTCCGTCCTGTGATGTCACCCCTGAAAGAGCTGCCCCTCCCCTGAACCCCTCATCGCGTTTATCGTGAAGCTACATGGGGAACTGGTGATACATACACTACTTCAACCAGCTTGTTATTTGTTCATGGCTTCTATCACTATCATACCTTAGTATATATCCCACATCTCTAGCCAAAAATGCCCTATCCCTTCACCCTCCCCACCACGTCCTCCTTCTCCTTCTCCTCCTCCTTCACCTGCGAATCCCACCCCTCCCTCCCCCTCAACGCCAGCACCCACCGCGGTGTAGTTCGCGACACCCTCAAAAAGTTCAAACGCCTCCCCCCAACCTCCCAATCCCCCGCCCTCTCCACCCTCATCTCCTCCCTCCACTCCTACCTCCCCTATCTCTTCGCCCTCGACGCCGGCCTCTCCCACCACCCCACCACCTACCCCGAAGAAATAACCGTCACCCTCCTCACAAGCCCCCTCATCCAATGGCGACCAACCCTCTCCCTCCCCCCCCTCCCCGGCCGTGAGCCCCCCCGCCTAAAAGTAACCTCCCTCGAACACGACCTCTTCTTCACCCTCACCACCCTCGCCGCCGCCCTCACCCTCCAATCCCGCACCCAGCTCCACCCCCTCTACCTGACCACCACCGCCCCAGTCGGCACCTCCCACCGCCAAACCGCCATCTCCTCCGCCACCAAATCCCTCCTCGACGCCGCCGCCATCTACGACTACCTCTCCCACCGCTGCTCCGCCTCGGCATCCTCCCACCACCACCACCACCCCCCTCCCCCCCCAGACATCTCCCCCCCGACCATCCGCGCCCTCCGCTCCCTCGCCCTCGCCGAGGCGACCCTCCTCGCCGTCCTGAAAGACGACCCCTACCCCGCCGTCGTCCTCCAGCAGCGAAACGAAAACGACACCGAGTGGATGTACAAACCCCCCGACATCCCCAAGGTCCGCGCCCACCTCTTCGCCCGCCTCTGCCTAGCCGCCGCCGAGCACGCCGGCCAGGCGTACGCGCTCGTGAACACGCACAAGGTCAGCAGCGAGTTTGTCAGGTACCTCGACGACCTCCGGCGTGTCGCCAGGGCGAAGGCGTGTCGTTTCTTTGGGATCGACGCCGAGTTGGGGGGGGAGCAAGGGAAGGGGATAGCCTGGTTGTGGGCGGGGTTGAAAGAGTTGGGTGTTGATCGGGAGGGGAAACATGGCGGCGGCAGCGGCTCTTCTAATACCGGAGAGAAATCAAAGTCGTTGATGAAGGGGCTCAAAAAGGAGTGGACGGAGAGGAGGGAGGACAAAAAGGTCGAGAGGGGTCTGGATTGGGGGGCGGATGCGGGGAGGTTGGAGGAGAGGAGGGTGATTGAGATGTTGGAGGGCAAGTGGGTGAGGCAGAATGATACGGTATGTTTACTGCTTGCTTGATTGATTGAATATGGTGACAAAGAGGTGTCGGTGCAAGTAAGCTAAACAAAACTGAATAAACAGATAATGACACAAGCCATCCCGCCCATCGGCCCGCTGCTGGCGCAAATGCCCACCGGCCGGGAGATTCACACCATCAAGCCCTTCCAGCCACCGCTTCTCGAGCCAAACGTGCTCGAGGCCATGAGAGCACCCCCGGACAGATCAGACGAGTATGGAAACTACCCAAGTTCTGACGATGAAACAGCCGTGGATTCCTCCATGGCTGGCGCCTTTCCCGGCACGCAAGGAGAATACAGGACAGGAACACCAAATTACTACTAAGAGATATACGATGATGAACTCTGGCGACACATTCACGAAAATCTATAATATATTACAGATCCCATCTCCACAGGGGGGCGGGAGGGGGGGAAGGAAGCGAGCGATCCTTTTATAATCTTGTTTACAATAAATATGATATCATTTCTTCGCCATATGCGAAATAGGGAATACGCCTGCCCAAAACATCTACCCGCTGAACCAATGTGCCCTTCTTCGGGGAAGACCTAGCGCTTCCCTCGTCCACGTTTCCAAGGTACCCTGATCTTGATGTCCGGGATCCTGACACCTCCTATCATTCTGCTGCGAGGTGGGTTGCTCGAGGTGCCCTTTTTGACAAAGGTAGACTTCTCGGATTCTTGCTCTTGTAGTTCCTCCTCCTCCTCCACCTCCAACAGCACCTCGGGCTCTTCTGCTTCTTCCTCTCGCTTTCTTTTAGCTTCCTTCTCCTGCCACTTCTTTCTGAGTTTGTCAAAGATCTCCTCTTTCTTTCCAGGGGGCTTTTTGGACCTTTTGGGCCTTGTGGGCTTTGGATCTTCTGGTTCTTCCTCTTGCTTTCTTTTAGCTTCCTTCTCCAGCCACTTCCTTCTGAGTGTGTCAAAGATCTCCTCCTTCTTTCCGGGGGGCTTTTTGGACCTCTTGGGCCTTGTGGGCTTCTAATCTTCCGGTACCTATTCCGACCTTTCTGCCTTGCCCTTCGACCCCCCGTCGCCGCCCTCTTTCCCTGACTCCTCCTCCTCCTGAAGCGTGTCATGACGCTCCTCCTGCTTCTTGACGAGCGTCCTGGACTTCAGCTCCTATTCGTCGTCGTCGTCATTGACAACCCGCCTTCTGCGACGATGGGAAGCAGCCGGAGCGTCATCGTCATCGCCGTCGGCATCCTCATCGGGGTCAGCTGTTCGCTGCCTCTTCGCCCTCGGCCGCTCTTCTTCGTCTTCGTCGTCCAGGATGTCCTCTTCCTCGTCATCGTCCACGACATCGTCGTCTTCGTCACTACCGACTAAGAAGCCATCATCCATGTCGTAGTTGTCCGTGCGGCGCGCCCCGCTGGGAAGGTCGTCGTCAGAATCATATTCAGGACGGCGATGCTTCTTCTTGGCCCCGCCCGGCGCACCGCGTTTCCTGGACCCTCCCGCTCCCCGCCGACCCTCCAAATCGCCAATGGAAAGAGCCCCGCCCTTATATCGGCTCCCTGCTCCCTCAGTGCGCGCAGCCGCTGTCTCCCGGCGGCGCTGGTTCTTTGCCCGTTCCTTCTCGGCGAGCTCGGCCTCTCTCTTCTTGCGCTCTGGGTCCTCGTTGGTAGCGATGAGCCTGCTGGTGGTGCTCTCCTTCCTGTTCATATTAAGACCGGCCACCAGGCGGTCAAAGGCGGCATCCTGGAGATCCTCGGGAGGCTTCACCGAGTATTGCTCAGTATAGTGACCAACAATTAGCAAAGAATTAGTCGTTAAGTGGGCAGCTGCCGCGTATTCATGTGCATCCTTAACGTCTTGATACGGCTCATTAGGCGGTCCGACGAGGGAGTTGGATGTGATCTCGTAGTGATCGTCTCCGATTTGGAGCGTCGTGGAGCCATCGCTCCATCTGTGAATGTTGGCATTGCTCTGAAGCTTGCCTGTCTTGGGATCGCGGCGCCACATGATGGATGGGATGGGGGTTTCCGAGTTGGCATTGCTGAGCTCCCACTTGGAGGGCTGCCACTCGTCGGGTTTGTATTCCATTGGGTTGAACTTGAGGAAGTTTGGGACCTTGAGGTTGTGAAGCTGTTGGGAAAGGCCGTTAGCAATCGATTGACAGAGTGAGTGAAGCAAAGAAAAACTACCTACCGTGTTATCTTTTGATTTTGGGATCCGATGCCGGTAGAGAGGGATCGATTCAGCCAGGTGGTGAGAGTCTCTATCCTCGCGCGGGTAATCATCCTCATCCTCGATGCGGTCGCGGTCATCTTCTCTGTCTGATTCGAGGTCGCGATCGCTGAGCACGTTGCCCCGATCCGACATGACCTCGTCCCCCTCATCTCCGAAGAGGTCGTCACCACCTTCATCGGGAATGTCGATGATATCCTCCGAGTCGGACATGATGGATGATCAGGGTTCTTTGGTGGAATGAGATGGAAAATCCTGCCGCGATAGAGTCTGGTGTCTAGTGTCAGGCAATGCGATTGTGGGTTTCCTAGCAATGGAATAGAGGAAAAAAACAAATGTGGAAAAGCTGCTGAGTTCCCTCGAAGGTTTGTGGTTGCTCTCGAAGCTTGACACCACCGGCCGGCGCGTTGCCAATTGGAAGTGTGGCTCAAGAACGCGCTAGGAAAATATCCGATAACGATAAGAATGGCTTGGCTGGCACACTGGTTGGGTATATGTGGCGGTGCATATTATGGCGGGGATCCCCTCCAAGGTGCTGCTGGCACTGTCAGGGGTTGGTTCAGACGCTCCAACAGCAGACCGATTCGATACAAGAGACAACGCTACATCGTACGAAAACAGCTTGTTTCAACCTGTCTCCCCGGCGGCTGCTCTCCCGAGGATAAGGTGATCTATTTTCTTATTGCATCTCACACCGACGACCAACTACTCACACCGACAATGTCCAACCTCTTTTCTGGAATGTGAGTCGCCTCCATCGCTCCGTCTCCTGTTCCCCGCAACCTCGCCAAAAAAAGCCCCCCGTCTCGGTCCAGCGAGCCCAATCTCCCAATCCGCACCCAAAAGAGCGAGGCAAGAGCTTCTCAAACTCACCTATCTGTGTTGTTTTTGTTCCCTGTTTTTGCTTGTTTCTCTACCAAGTGGTTGTCAACGCTTGCTGTATGCAAGGGTCAAGGTTGCTGGGAATAGGTTGGGCCCTGCCTGCAGTAACCATGCCGCCTCTCAAAACGTTCAGTCCCGAGAACCTGGGTCTGATACAAACAACCCAGTCACCTCCTCCTCAGCTGTCGATCAAGACCACGCTGCCCAGATGAATCTTCCTGTTCATGTTTTGGACTGGGGAAGAGACGGATATAGGGGGGCTCTTGCTCTCAGACCAGGCAGCATTAAAAGATCCACCAGTGTGGTTTGCTGCTGAACCGGGCACCCTTGGCTTGTTTCAAGTACAAGGCTGTCTGTCTGTTTCCCTATTCTGGCATCCAAAATAGTTGACACAAGGAGAAAGGGGAAAGTTCGCTGAAACTACTTTGATCTTCTGGGCCTCTTGCATACACATTCTCCGCTCTACAACACACTAGCTCGGGGGTTTAGCCGCTGACACATATATGTTATAGAAACGCCCGCTTCAGAGGCCAAAGAAGCCCAAACTCACCAGGTCCTGAACAGCAGCAGCACGCTCCCTCTCCCGTTCCTCCTCCGGAAATCCAAACACCCACTTCCACCACCTCAGTCAAGCTCCCACCACTTCCCACTTCGCCATCTCTGGCCGAGACCATCGGCATGGACCAATCAAGTGGCATGATTCCCACCGCAGAGGAGGTCTTGACCTCATATCACCTCCCTCCAACCAAGCCGCTCTGGCTAAATTGCAATTATGCAAAGCACATCGTCAAGGGTAACTTCTTGACCCTCAGTGCGAAGCCCAAGACTGTGGAGCTGGGAGAGTGGGTTGCCCATCAAGGTAAGCTAGCTAGCTACTACTGGTGACATGCCACACAAGATAGGGTCGTGTGTTGACGAAAAGTTCATAGTCGTCGACCACTGGCGAATGCTCGTAACATTCATCCGTCTGGTGCATGACAAGGAGGAAGATGGAACATCTATCTGCAACTCCAGAAGGTGTCCCAAGATGTCAGCCGGAGCGTAGGTAACACCCAAGCAAAGACTTGTATCGTCACGACAACACACACACAGACACACGCACACTAACAATGAGCAGCAACCACTCCTTCACCTGGCTAAACTCCCGGCTGCAACCCGTCGAGATCCCAGCGTACGAGTACCTCACCCTCGTGCAACGATACATCTCCGGCAAGATCGACGACAACAACATCTTCCCCTGCGACCCCTCGGGCGTCTCGTACGCCGACAACCCGGCCTTTTGCACCCCCGTCCCGGAATCCGGCCAGGAGTGGATCGGCAAGAGGAGCGGCTTCCCCCAGAACTTTATGGAGACGTGCCAGACCATCTTTCGGCAAATGTTTCGCGTCTACGCCCACCTGTACTGGTCCCACTTTGACGACTTGTTCGCCCTGAACCTGGAGAAGTCGATGAACAGCTGCTTCAGCCACTTCATCCTGACGGCCACGACGCTCAACCTCCTTAAGAAGGCGGACCTGGAGCCGATGCAGCCGTTGATTGACCTGTGGGCGGCGCTGGGGACGTTTCCCCAGGGGTCCAAGGCGTTTGAGGTGGCCAACTTGGCTGTGGGACAGTTGTTGGTGCAGAAGGCGGGTGGTCCCCCGCAGAACTAAAAAGGGGGGTGGTAGTGTAAAATTCTGGGGATGGCTGGCTAGCGGGGCTGGTGCAGAGGAAAGGAGGGAGATGGAAGTGAGATTTTTGGGAGGCATATGGCATTTTTTGGTGCGCTGGATTTTTTTCCGCAGAGATACAAACACACAGGGAGACAGAAAGAAACCCAATCTGGACTTGAAGAAGACACACGTGGCGCGGAAAACCAAAAAACAAGAATCAAGATCCAGATAGGGTGGAAAGTCGTATCGGAGAGCATCATCAAAGTTAACGTTGCATTATATACAAGGAGAAGAAAGGGGGTCGGTGTTCTGTGGCCTGAGCTCTAGTAGAAGAACATTGAGGCAATAAAATCCAGATTTACCATCCAATTCCATCTGGGAAACTTTTATCTCGAGACCCCAAGCATAAGTTGTATGAACCGTATCGTTGCTTCTTATATTATTTTATATCATCTACCAGCATATATCTTCGTGAATGGATTCATACAGCGTGCGTGTAAACCTCTTCCCAACCCAACCCAACTCAGATACCCCAGTCGTTTCGCTGTGCACACAATATTATTTGCTCTTTCTCTCAGTCTCGACCCCCCTCCGATCCATTAAACAGCACAAACTTTCCCAACACGCAAAACAAAGCTTATATCCTGTACCCCCCCATACCAAAATCCCTTACTCCAAGCGTATTATGCAAGAAAAGAAAAAGAAGAAAAAAGAAGAAAAAAGTCAACTTACACCACCCACCCACACACACCCCCTCTCTCCCACCCTGCTTTTTAAACAACCCAAGCACATATATATCAATGGTATCCAAAAAAAAAAGAAAAACGTCATCAGCCTCCCCCTTTCCTCTTGTCCTCCTTCCTCCCTTGTCTTTCTTCTAAACAATATTATAAACCCTCTTCGCCACCAGGTAACACCCCAGCCCAAACACCAGCAACCCCCCCGTGATGCACCAGAACCAAACCAACCCCGCCTCCGAATCCTGCCCCGGCACCAGCACGTTCATCCCCCACAGCCCCGTGATGATGTTCATGGGCAGCACAATCGTCCCCAGCACCGTCAGCTTCCCCAGCACGTCCGCCGTCTGCTCCTGCCTCTCGTTCATCCTGATGTTGATTTGCGCCAGGTAGTTCCCATGCGAGCGCGCCAAGATCCTTGTTTTTTTCTTCATTAGTATTTCTCCCCCACAACCACATCAGAAACAAAACAAAAAAAACAAAGAAAAAAGAAAACTTACTTTTCATAATGCGACAAATTCGACGTCATCGTCACAATATGATCCTGAATATCCCCCAGATACAACCCAATCTCGCTCCGCGGCGCCACCTCCCAGTGCTCATTGCACCTCTTGGCAAACCCCTTGATCACATCCGCCTTGTTCCCCAGCAGCCTGTACAAGCTCATCACCTTCTTCCTGCAGTCCCCCACCCGCCTCAGCATGTCCCTCCCCGCCTCGGCGTCATCCCCCACCTGCGCCACCACCTCCCTCTTCTCGTTCCCGTTCCCGTTCCCATCCCTCCCCCTCACCCTGCTACTCTCCTTCCTGTACGGATCAGTCACCCCAGCAGCTGTAGTGGTAGAATGCAACTGCAAAATCTCATCATCAATATCATCCACCTCGTCCTCGATGCTCTGAATCAGCGGCCCAAACACATCGGTGATGTCGTCGATAATGGCATAGGAAATCCAGTCCGAGCTCAAAATCAAATAGTCCCTCAACTGCCTGATCCGCCTCCTGACATTCGCCGGGTGAGGCGTCACGCTAAAGTGGAAGCTCAGCACGCACTCCCTAAACACCACCACGTACATGTTGACCGGCTCCATAAAGTTCTCGCTGCTCTGGTCCTGGTCGAAAGAGCGGTAGTTGACAAAGTAGTAGTGCCGGAACAGCTCCACTTTTTCTCTCTGCTCCTGCATCATGATGTCTTCTGCCGTCAGCGGGTGGATCCCAAACGCCTTCGAAATGATCTTCATCTCTTGCTCTGTCGGGCTGAGGATGTCGAGCCACCACACTGGGCGCTCGCCGTACCGGACGGGTTTGGGTTCCTTTTGGGGTGTAGGGTGGAAGCTGCTGGCGTTGTTGTTGTTGTCTGGTTGCGGGGATTTGACATGGTCAGATACGGGCGATCGGATTCGGGAAGGGGTATGCTCCCCAGAGTAGGTTTTTTGCTCACTGTGTGACCTTGGCTCCGTCGACATTGGCCGGCCGTTGTTGGCGGATCCAGTCCGTTCCCTCCGAAGCTCCGCGAAATCCTGGTGTTGAACGTTTGCCGTTGTGCTAGTCGCGAGGGACGGTTGTCGGACGGGGATTCGAGGGTCACCGTTTTGACCAGCCAACACCTGTGATAGGCTGATAGTTGGGTCCTCGTCCTCGTCCTCGCTCTCCGAAGAATCCGACAGGATGGGAGGATCTGGAATAAAGAGCTCCTTGAAGCTGCCTCCAGGCTGGACCAATTCCCCAATAGTTTGGCTGTGAATCGTGCTTTGAAACTCTTCGTTGAAGTAAGTAAACCGGTAGGGCGCTTCCTCCTCGGCTTGGAACCAACCGCGGTGAACAGGCCGCAACCTCCCGTTGATGAGCTGAGGCTCCACCATCCTCTTCACCCGGCGCTCCTCGCTACGCCCTTCCTTCTCGACTCTGCTCCATTCATTCAACAGAGCAATGTCTGGCCACTTGCGGCGACGTCTCCGCGCTCGCCCACGATAGCCATGAGCATCGCGAATCCCAATCTCGTCGTCGGCGATATCAGAAAGGCCTTCTTGGGGAAAGCACACGTCCTCCTCGGCCTGCAAAGCAGCAATCGTCTTTCTCCTTTCCAACGGCGAGTGCTGAAACGATTCGTGGTCGTCTTCGTCATCATAATCCCTCCCTTGCGAATCGCCGTTTTCAAGCTCGTCGCGCAGCAAAACATCGCCAAAGCTCATATCCATGCGGTCCTGCGCCCGCATCGGAGGCGTTCCCGGCACCGAAGGTGGATAGTTCACATTATAAGTATCGTTACCGGATCCAAGGAAGCGCCTCTTGGAACTGCTCCTGCTCGACTCGTGACGGCTGCCGGGACCGCTCCTTCGAAGAGTGGCTTCTCCGGACCCGTAGCTCGGGAATGTTTCGCCTCGTTGGAAGACGGAGCTGGATAGGAGCGGCGCTCCCTCGCCGTCTTCCTCGCTGGTGTCTCCTCTGCTCATATGCTTCAGTCTACTACCACCGGGTGTGGCCAGAAGAGAGCCGCTCGCGGTCATCATGGACGGCCGTCGGGGTCGGATGAAGGACTTTTGCTCTCTATGTCGTAGGACTGTCAGCCAAAGCGCATAAGATGCTGCAAAAAAAAAAGAAAAAGGGTTTGCGCACCTGTGATCCAACAAAGCATCACTGTCAAGGCTTGTATTGCTCGTGTTACGACCAGGTCTGGAGTAGAATCCTTCACGGCTAGCGTCCATGTCCTCGGAACGATCAAGTCCAGACTCGAGGTCGTCGGGGGCCAGGCCAGCAAATGACTTTCTTCTGGTCTGTTTCTTCTTCTTGCCGCCCCTGTGGTTTTTTCTCTTGCGTGGCGGGTGTGCAGAAGTTGACGGTGCGTTTGGATCCATTGTGGATGCTTCTTGGATACAGTCTCTTGTCTTTGGGGACTGGGACATGCGCAGGGCTCTGATGGGTGATTGGAGGCGGCAGCCTATGGCGGTGGGTTCGATTGAGTTTAGAACATGAGAGGCTGTGCCAATCGCGAACGCCTCGTGGAGCGATAACGGGGTCAATCGGGATAGTGTTGTTTGTGTCGTAGCCTCAATGTTGATACACTATTAGAGGGCAGATATGCGAAGGAGGATAAGGATCACAAGACCGGTGAATGATGGCTGTGATTTGCTGATGTTGTTCTCCCGGCGAGGGAAAGAGGATGACGTGAATGTCACCGGAGGCGCAGGGAGAAGATGCGAAAGCAGGGGTCTGTCTCGGCAAGCCCTGGAACTTGGTCTTGGAGATGATTGGCGCCACGTGGGGGGCCAATCGTCGATATTAACTCTAGAGTTGGCTTTTCAAAGTGGCCGAGTATTTGCATTCGGTGTTGTCTCCGATACGATAATTCAAAGAAACAGAAACTAGGAATAGCTTCTTATCCGAACGGGGGGGAAATTCATGTCGCCAGCCGTTGGGTAACGTTTGTCCCAGGTCCCTGGTGATGTCAACGGGAGAGGGGAGGAATGCTGTTAACCACGGCCGTTGACTGGGCCGTCTAGTGGAACCCCTACTAAAGCGGCTCGGGCTGAGGATCATGGTTCCAGCATCTGCTTTGCGGGGTGTTTGATGCTGTCTTTCGAGCTTCACTCCATGCATACTATGTGTCAACATGGAAGCTTGAATCTCCTCAGATGCTTGGCTCACTCGATGATGAGTTCTTTCCAATTCTCTTCCCTAATAAGGGCATTCCGAGTGACATTTTCTCCAGATACCTTGTACCTCCTACTCAATGGCTCTAGCTACGAAGTACTAACAACTAGATCAGGATTGTCAAATTATCGACCTTAGCACTCATACTGCTTACCCGAGCATACATGTTTATCACTGGCTTTCTTCGTCTCTTGAACTCATCGCACATGGCAGCTTAAACACCTCTCAGATCATGGCCTCTGCCCAGAGAGGTGGCTAAGATCATGGTGGCTAGATCATATTCATCATAAATGGCTTGTGTTGGAAATGGTCTGTGCATTTCTGAACTTCCGGGTTATCCATGCCAAGGCCATCCTAACCGCAAACAATTTGAGGATGGGGTCGCCCCAGTGTTCACCATGACAACGTCAGATCGGCTCCGGAGAAGAGAGACTCTGGGATGAAAGGCCTAATCTGAAGAAGTCCAGTTACCTTCAGGCTGGACGCAGGAACGGGGAGATCTCCTGGGCCTCAGATAGAACAATTACAGCATTAAACCCAGCATCTGTGAACCCTGATCAGCAAGGCGGATCTTTTTTTGGTGGTGTAGAAAAGCTCGCACGGCCCTTTCCCAAGACAAATCCGCTGGCCCCCAACTGTGAACTGACAAGTGCTTGCGTCGCTCACCGACGTCATTATCGCTGGCTCGCCCACCAAAAACACTCGTCGCATATAAACGCAAGCTTGTTCCGGCTCGGCTTACAACTGGTCACCTACCCAGACTCACCCCCCATCGTCCTCCGTGTGTACATACCACACGCCCTTTGTTTCGTGAAACTGAACCACCCTCCGCTTTTTTCTTAACTCCAGTATCCATTACACCTGAATCCGCGAGCCGATACCCTGAACAATCAAACCGAGCCGTACGTAGTCCATCACCACCCGCCGTTGGGTACCGCAGACGAAGAAAAACAACACACACACACCACAACAACAACACCAACCACCACCACAACCTCTATTCACAATGCATCGAACATACTCTATGCGCGCCACGCGGGCGCCCACCGCCTCGCAAATCCAGGTACTACCCTCCCAGCACCCCAACCTCTCCTGACACTAGAATCCCCCGCTGACATCGTCCCCCTCGCGAACCAGAACCCACCCCCGCCGCCCTCGACCACAAAGTCGGGTCGTTTCTTCAAAGGAGGACTTGGTGAGCAATGCGCCCCTTCCATTTCTTTTCTCGGGAACATATCTCTCCTTTGTCAATCAGTCTGGAAACTTATAGTCTTTTTTCCGGTGTTAACAGGAGCACTAGGGCATGCTCTCAGGGGTAAGACGGCCGGCGCCTTCGGGCCCGACCTCGCCAAGAAGCTGGCACAGCTGGTCAAGATGGAGAAGAACGTCATGAGAAGTCTGGAGTTGGTCGCAAAGGAGCGCATGGAAGTAGCTGTAAGTTTTCCAGTCTTTCTCTAGAACACACTCTAGCTCGCGCAAAAGAACTTCGGCTAACGAAGGGTGTCTGTCACACAGCAACAACTCTCCATCTGGGGCGAGGCCTGCGACGAGGACGTTTCGGATGTCACGGACAAGCTGGGAGTGCTGCTCTACGAAATCGGCGAGCTCGAGGATCAATATGTCGACCGATACGACCAGTACCGCGTCACCATGAAGAGTATTAGGAATATTGAGGCTTCGGTGCAGCCCAGCAGAGACAGTCAGTTTTTCTTCTTCTCTCCATTACCCACACTCGCACAAGTTGAGGAATGTTAAAACCCAAGTACAGGAAAACAAAAAATCACGGATCAGATCGCGCAACTCAAGTACAAGGAGCCAAACTCGCCCAGAATCGTCGTCCTCGAACAGGAACTCGTCCGCGCCGAGGCCGAGTCCCTCGTCGCCGAAGCTCAACTCTCCAACATCACCCGCGAAAAGATCAAGGCGGCCTACACCTACCAGTTCGACGCCCTGCGCGAACACTGCGAAAAGGTGGCCATCATCGCCGGCTACGGAAAGCACCTGCTCGAGCTCATCGACGACACCCCCGTCACCCCGGGCGAGACCCGCGCCGCGTACGACGGCTACGAGGCCAGCAAGGCCATCATCCAGGACTGCGAGGACGCGCTCACCAACTGGGTCACGCAAAAGGCGGCCGTGTCGGCCAAGCTCTCCACCCGCGCCCGGACGCTCTCCACCAGGCGCAGGAACAACATCAAGGCGCGGAGCGAGGGCCTGGACCTGTCGGGTCAGGATGCGCCGCTGAACGATCAGGATGGCTGGGTCTCGGCGGGGCAGCACCAGCGTCACAAGGATGACTATAGCGAGGAGGAGGAGGAGGAGGACGAGGAGGACGAGTTGGAGGGGAGGACGAGTCATTCGGCGTTGGGGAGCGAGACGGGGTTGAATGGGGGGGAGACGAGGGGACGGAACCAAGAGCCGGTGGTTGCTTAGGGTCAGGACTACGACGACTAGTTTTGAGTGAAAAAAGAGATGGGGATGGGGGGTCAGAGCTCGCTCCCTCCCATTGAGGGGGGGGGGGGTTGAGCGGTGGCGCTGTTGATGGTGGCGAGCTTGTGAGGAGAAAATGGGGGGGTCACATTAATTGATAATGAAATTGATGGGGAGAGTTGAGATGGAAGATGGAAACAAATGATGATGGGATTTCCCCTATGAATTCTTCCGGTGTGGGAAGGGTGGTGAGCACATGTTTTCCTTTATTTTTTCCTCTGGTGGTGTGTTGTTGTATGTATACTTTAGCGTTGGTCGGCACGGAGAATTCTTTTTGCTCTCTCTTGAATGAATTGATGGGTAGTTGGTTAATGATGAATATTTCTTTCTTTTTCCTTTTCATGAACAAAAAAAAAGAGATCATGTTTGCTATCAAATGAAAATTATTTTTTATTGAACAAATTTCATCTTCTTTCGCTATTAATGGAAAATTATGGAATGTGATTAAGTGAGTGAGTGAGTGAGTGGTTCTCCTAACTGATTTCTACCTTGCGTGTTGGTTGTTGTTGTTGCTGTTGTGGTTGTTGCTGTTGTGGTTGTTGTGGTGGTGACTGCTTCTGCTGCTTCTTCTTGAGTTGGCTGGCAAACTCTTCGACTTCGATCTTTGTGATGTACTGCCCTGGCACGACGACGAGGCCGAGGTAGCGGGATGTCATGTCCATGACTACTTTTGTGGTGGTGGTGGTGGTGGTGGTGGTGGTGGCGGCGGATTGGAGTTGGGAGAGGGAGGGGGGACGGTATTCGTAGGTGTGTTGGAGGACGAGGTTGCAGTCCTGTTCGGGGGGGGGGTGTTAGACAAACAGATCGATACGATACTCTGGCATACATGTTTGGAGTGGATTTGTGGGTTTGAGAAGAGACTTGGTGTAAGGGTGATGTATATGACTTGGATTGTGGGGATAGGAGGTATGAATTGATTGATAAGGGGGTGGTGGTGGGGGGGGGGGGGTTATTAAGTTGAGTGAGGGTGAGTAAGGGTTGAGTGAGGGTGAGTAAGGGTTGAGTGAGGGTTGTGTATGTGTGAGATGATTGTATGAGATGATGGTATGAAAAAGAGTTTGTGAGCCGAGGTCCAGAGAGCTTACAGAATCGGTGCACTTGAAGCTCCCCCAAAACATCCTCCCGTCCGTGGTCCCCACCCTCAGGTTCTTGTTCAGGAGCGTCTGCAAAAAGTCGGTGGCCTCGGCCTTGGAGGACGGGGTGGGGAGGGCGTCGTAGTTCATGATGGCTTTGGAGCGGCCGCGGTGGTTGTTTCGGGAGAGGGGGAAGAGAGGGGGGGGTTGCATGTCAAAAAAAACAATGATCGGAAGTATTAGAGAGACCAAGGAAGGGAAAGAAACGGAGAAGGGTGGGTATAATGGCTGTGTGTAACCGGGCTGCTTGAATTCAATATTTGCTTGTTTCTCTTGGGAATGGGGAGCGGGAGTGGGTTTGATGGGTGAGAAGGCAAGGCAATTGCTGCGCGAGGTGGGGGGAGGGGTGTTGTAACGGTGTAGTATATGGGGGGATCCACTTTTAGGGCGGAGGAAGGGAAGGGTACCAAAGGAGAGGATGGCAATAACGATGTGTATGACCTTCAAAAGGGGAGCTGTCATGAAGAGAAAGCCATTCCCTATTGCAATGAAAGTGCTATCAAGTCAGCAACAACCAAGCAAGGAACTCGACAAGAGTCCTTGCTCGCCGTTTGGTTTAAAACAGAACTGAGGCACTCCGGAGGATAACAGCCAATAGATTACCTAGGCCCCCGATAAGGACTTGGCTGACTACTCTACAACGTACAGTACCAACATTATGTACTCTTCAAAATCTCAAGCCCTCCCCCAAAGTGCCAGCTTTCCACTGCAGAAAGTCCCAAGAACTCAAAAGCTCGCCATCTCGGCTTGGCACACCCTTACTTTGACAAGTCAAGCAAATAAACCCGAGATCTTGTTTAGATGGGTGGATGGGGTGACGACGGGACGTGGCTTGGAACCCGAATGGGTTTGACGTTTACCACCTCAGGACCAGACCTAGATAGATGGATCCCACGGGCACGACATGGCCTACCGGGGATGTGAAGTCTATTTTCCGAGGGCGGCTCAAATAAATTTCCGAGGGGACTGGGGGGGGGGGGGGAAGGGACGGGACTCTTGTCGGCATGCTACTCGTCCACAAAGCCAGTGGGCTTCAATTCGTGGCCACCACCCACCACCACCCACCCGTGATTGTAAGCCGTCCGGACTTTTTTTTTTGCACAAGGGGGCACATAGTAAACCAAGCTGGCATAGGTATGTACCTAATATCGGAACTTTTCTGATGGGTAAGCGTACCTAACCTTTAAGATCCCAAAGGTTAGGTTGTTTGTTGGGAAGAGCTGACTGATATCGCGCCGAGGTAGCTGCGTAAGATGGGTGGGTTTGTTTCTCGTATTACTACCTACCTACCCTACCCATCGAGAGGAAGAGAAGCTTGCCAGAGGTGATTTGTGTACCATGATGATGGGGGGGGGGGGAATGGGGATCCAGTCAAGTCACACGTTCATAGGTAGGTAGGTGCTCGGATGACTCCGATTAACCAACCCGTGTTTGCTTTTGTGTACATACATACCTTACATCAAAGAGAGAGTCTATAGGCGTGATCCCGGCCGGGTCGTCAGCAGCTTTTTCCTTTGCCTCGTCCGCCTTGTTATCAGCAAATTCTCTGATTATCCCCCCCCCCCCCCCCTTCCCAACTCCCCCTTTTTGGTTTTTGTTTTTTTGCTCCAGGTGGCAAGTGACATAGGGGCGGTATGAATGGTTGGGTAAGAAAACTGGTGTGCGGTTGGTGACCGAGGAATAAAAAAGAAGGAGGCAAGACTCTCTTAGCCCTGGTGACACGAAGGGGGGGGATTTTGGGGTATATAAATAACATGGGGCTGTGTGTGTGTGTGTGTGTGTGTGTGTGTGTGTGTGTGTTCTCTTCAAGAAATATCCCAAGGTTGAGTGTTATTCCATAATTCAGTGTCGTCAGCCCAAAAGTCCAAGATCGTTGTAAAAATTGGATCGACCTTTCATCAACCCCTGCTTTTTCTTTTTCTAAACAAAAACCCCTGTCTCCATTTCTTCACCGGTATTCAAAACTACGACTAAAGGTATCACAAAAGCCCGCTTGTTATCAGACTTTGGAACTTGCTTCACCAAGCTAATCATTTCTTTTTGTCAAGCAGTTCTATCATAACTACAAGACACCTCAGCCATGTCTATGAAACCTTGCAACCACATCACCATTCATGGGTGCACCGCTGTTGTCCCCGCCCATGTAAGCCTTTGCGACGGCTGTCAGAAAGGAAGCTGTGGATTCGGTGATGGCCAGCAGAATTAGGGCAAATCAAGGAGTCTGAACCCGCCCCGCCGAATGGCGGTTATCTGGATTTCGATTTCGATGTTGTACAATGTGCAGCAAGGGGTCTTATTCTAACAACAGCATGCTGTTTCCTTGGAGCATTGTCACTTTTGTCAGCATACAATGGCGGTGTGGAGGAAGAGGATCGGTAGAAAGAGTGTTCAGGACTCAAGTCTTATAGGGGCATCATAGATTTTGTGAGTTTAAACTAGGTACATTTTGGCGCAACATGATATCAGCCCGGGGCTGCTAGAGCCTTGATATACAATTTCAGTTTGAAGCGGTCATGTTCTGAACTTCGTGAGTGATAAATTCCTTGGACTATGGAGGGACAACTGGCTCGTGATGGTCCCCATATCCAAATGTTTTACCGGATCGACTTGAACACCCCCATGGGCTTGCCTTAAAAGATGAGCTCCATCTCTTCAAACCGCTAATGAGGGGTTCTAAATATAAATACTGAGGGACTTGAATCCTGAGATTGTAGGGGTCTTGGTCTGAGCTTCGAGGTCTGCTTGGATACTGAGTTCCAAGGTCTGGGTTTTGGGATGCTTGGATACTGGTTTCTGGGATCTGGGTTCTGAGGTCTGGGTTCTGAGGTCTGGGTTCTGAGGTCTGGGTTCCGAAGTCTGGATTCTGGGGTTCAAGGTCCTAACACTGGAGTACTGAGGTCTCAGAATACTGGTGTGCCGAGATGCTAAGGGAAAACTAGAGGCGAAAACTCTCCCTCACCGCAACCCCCAAGCGCTTGATAGCCTCAGTCATATTCTCCGGCGTAGCAGCAGCGTACGTAGCCCGGAAAAAGAGGCCCGTGGGCGGGAGCTCTTGTTGGGCGCGGAACCAAGAGCCGCGGGCGATGAGGACTCCCTTTGAAATGCAGGAGTCGAATATTTCTTCTTCGATTTCGAGGATGGATTTGGTGGCGTGGTCGGGGTGGAGGTGGTGGTTTAGATGGAGCCATTGCTGTGTGTGTGTTAGTATCGTGCTTACAAAAGTGATGAACTCTTGTAGTTGAGGTTCAAGAGATAACCACGGGAAAAAAAAGAATCACTCACAAACATCCCCGCCCTCACAACCTCCCAGCTCACCACCTCCTTCGGCAAATACTCCTCACAAGCCTTCAACAGAGTATTCCTCCTCTCGGTATACTCCCTCTGCAGCACCATCAACCACTTCAGGTACCCCTCATGTCCCCAAGTCTCATCCAACAACTTGTGCAATATCACTTGCGAGAACCCACTAGGACCCTGATTCGCAACCTCAGCGTGCCGCAGGAATCTTTCAATAAACTGATCAGAAGCCGTCAACCACCCCAATCTCGAACCAGGCACCAACACCTTCGAGAAAGAATCCATTCTAATCACCCTCCCATCTGTGTCCATGCTCAGCAAAGTCGGGAGAAGTGACTCAAGAAAATCGGTCGTGTTGGTAGGCGTAGGCGTCGGTGCCACCGTAGCCGGGAGCTGGAGGTAATAATACGGCTCATCCTCAATAATAACCAAGTCATGCTTCGAGCAGACATCATAAATCTGCTTCCTCCTCTCCGGACCCTGGGTAGCACCGGTAGGGTTTTGCCCCGACGGCACAGTGTACAGGACATGCGGCTTTCGTTTGCCCCCTCGCTCGGCGGGGTTCCACGTTGAGAGGATATGGTCCATCTCGGAGGGGATAAGGCCTTGTTCATCAATGGGCACGCCAAAAGTCGGGATACCCAACGGATGGGCTGTTTCCAAGGCGGTAGCAAAAGAGAACTCTTCTGTGAGGATAGAGTCGTTTCTGGAGGCATCGCAGAGCATACGGAGGGTTTGCTCTAAAGCACCGGTGGAGCCGACCGTGAGGCAGGTTTTCCAGTCTGCGTAGGGGGGGTTGGAGACGAGTTCTGTGTGCTCGGTTACGAAGCGGATAAGCTGGGCCGAGCCATGTGCTTGAGCGTAGTTGAGTGATATGGAGAGGTCATATTCTTTCTGGATTGGGGCTGAGGGAAGGGTGTCGTATTTGCCGATGGTGATGTTTTGGTGGGCGGGATGAACTTCTGGAGGTGAAAGGGTCGGGTTGTGGAGGTAGTCTGGGACGGTGAGAGAGATGGAGTTGATGGGGAAGTACTCTGGGCAAGGGAGCCCACCGCCGAGGGAGATGATGCCGGGGGTTTTGAGATGGCGGGCAGCTTGTTTCAGCTTGCATGGTTCGCGGATAGAAGCTTCAAAGGAGAGGTGATCTGTTTGATGTTAGCACCTATTCCAAAATGTGTGTTGGGGGGGTACATACGGCTCATGTCTTTTGCCAATGGTTTTCCTGTTGACTGTAGGACTCATGTTAGCTTCATAGTGAACGAGGTTGGTTGAAAGAACCCGCAAGTTATAAAATAAGATAAAGTGTCCATCCTCAACCCAACACCAAATTATCCCTCCCAAAGCATTAAACCTTCACAAGATGGTACTTACATCCCCCTTAAAGACCCCCGAATCACACCCCGCCGCCGTCGGAGCCACCAACCTCCCCGCCTTCCTCCTCCTTTCCAAAATCTCACCAATAGTCACCCTCTTATTCTTCGTCGGTGTCTCTGAGATATCCGGCAACTCAACCTCAGGAAGAGGTGTTGGCCCACCAATCACCGTTGCTTCGGCAGCCGAGTCCAGCTTTGGTCTGCTGTGAAATGGTGACTGTTGGCCATTGTTGACCAGGGATTTCTTGTGGTTGTTGAGAAACCCCGGCCGAGATGTCAAAACCAAGCTCCGAGACCGGGGAACCACAGCAGCGGCCCCGGAGCCGAGACGGGCAGCTCTCCGCATGTTGTGTTCCGTTCCGGTGCCGTGCCAAGGACCGGGGTTGGGTGTGTGTGTGTGTGTAAGTGGGGTTGGTGAAGGAGGTATACTGTGTAAGTGTGGTGATGCAAAACAAAAAGAAAGAATAAAATCCGAGAGAATAGCAATATCAGTATTTATTTGAAACGAATATCACCACAAGATAAGAAAGAGATATAGCTGATGGAGAACAATTGGAGTATGACTGTGCAACGTGTATGTATGTATGTAGCGTCAATGATAAGCACCACCATCAATGGGGGGAAGCCCCGGTACGGCGGGGTCGAACTAACACCAGCTCACCACAGCAAACGGCTACCTTCGGGTCGAGTCACCATCCGGCCCGCAACAAAGCTTACCTTGCCGTTCCGTTGTCCACAAACCTAACAAAAGGGATAAGAATGGCACACTGACCGCTCCTTGTGACCTGTCTGTACGTAATTAGTTTCACTTGGGACAGTCTCTCCAACGGATACCGTTCTCCAACGTTCTGCAAGACATATACTACATACAGTTGAGATGAGATGAAACCATATCATAGATGAGTGAGAATCTCATAAATCATATTCATACAAATCTCCATATAAGAGATCAACATGCCACTGAGTGGGACAGTCCGATATATACCATTGCTGAAAATAAAGTGAAAAAACCCAACACCCCGAAAATCAAGCCTTCTTGGCCTCCCAGAACCCAACCTTGACGCCATCTCCGGGCTGCAAGACAATTTCCGCCCTCAAGGTCGGATTGCCTCCATCAATCTCGCCCATGTAATTGTCTAGCCTCTCGTACTTTTGGAACAGCCTGGTCAACACATAGGCCATCTCGGTCAGGGCAAACTGCTGCCCGATGCAAATCCTCGGGCCGCCGTTGAAGGGGATGTATTGCCATGGCTTGGGCTGCCAGACGAACCATCTATCCGGGCTGAAAACATCCACTGGGGCGAAGTTGGCGGATACCGGAGGATAAAGGTCTTCGCGGCGCTGCATGACGAGGGTAGAGTAGGCAATGGGAGTATCCTTGAGCACCTTGATGGGAAGAGAGCCATCGGGGCCACCACCACGGGGGAGGGTGGTGTCTTTGAGAGCGAGGCGAACGCTGGAAGTTGTTAGAATGACGGGTAAGTAAAGAAAATTGGGGGGAAACATACTTGAAGGGCACAACCGGATATAACCTCAGGGTCTCGTTCATGACATTTTGAAGGTACTTCATCCCCTTGAGATCCTCATAGGTGGGCGCACGAGTAGGACCAACCACACGCAAGATTTCCTCTCTCAACTTCTTGAGAGCTTCGGGGTGGCGAGCGAGTTCGTAGATTGTCCAAGACAAAGTGCAAGCAGTGGTATCTCTTCCGGCCAACAGGACAGCAATGAGCTGGTCCCTGAGAACATCACGTTCACGAGTGAATCCAGCCAGGGCGTGCAAAAAGGTATATCCGGCGTCAGTCTTGCTGGCGAGGTCGTTAGGGTCAAGACGGAGGGTCTGCTCAATGTACTGGTTGATGAAGGCGTTGATGATTTTCATGCCCTTGCGGAAGGAGTCACGTGGAACGAAGACGTTGAGGGGACCAGCACGACTAATGATGGACTGAACTCTTTGGACTTCGGCGAAGGCTTCGGCGAATTCTTGGCGGGGGTTGCTGGATTTCGATCATGTGTTAGTCCCTGATAAAGTGAGAACAGGATGGGGGTGAAAAGCATACCTGAGAGACTTGACATCCTTGCCCAACAGGAAGTCTGTTGCCGAGTCAAGAGTAAAACGGAAGAACAAATCGCTGATATCAACCGGCTTCCCATTTCCTGCCTCGAGATCCACATGTTGACCTTCGCCGTTGAGAGCTCCTCCATTGGCAATAGCACGGAAAAGCGTCTGCATGTGCTTCTCAAAGACGTGCAAGTCGCTGACACGGTCCTTGATGAACTGGGGTCTAATCAACTGCCGGCTACCATGCCACAAATCGCCATCAGTGGTGAAAATGCTGTCACCCAAGAAACCCTTCCACTCATCATGAAAGGGCTTGCCCTTGCCGTAGTCGCCGAATTGGGTTGCCAGAATAGCTTTGATGTTCTCGGGGTCGCAGGTCATGACCACACGGCGGCCAGCAATACGGTTCTCGACGGTTGATGCGTTGGCGTTGACAAAGAGGGATTTCCACATGGGGAGGTTCTGGTAGTTCATCGAAGCCTTGATGCTCTTGTAAATAAAGTCGATACCTGTGTTTGTTAGCCACGCCACTCACAGCACATGTTCATAAAGAAGACATCTTACTAAACGGCAACCTTGAAGGAATCTTGGGTGGCCTCGAGCCAGCCATCCGAGAAAGCTTGAGTTCCTGCCATGCCGGCCTCAGAACGAGCCACCAGGCCAGAAGTGCCAGAAGCAATGCTGGTCCAAGGATCAACACTGACTTGACCGAGACATGCTCGAGGGCTGTTTCAACAAGCCCCATCTTGGTGTGTTGAAGAAGGCACAAAAACCAACAAAGAAACAATTACCCCGAACTAGCGGGTAGAACAAGTAACTCCCCTCAGTATCTGTGTCCTCACACAGAAGACAGTAGAGGGAAGTAAAAAAGCAAACAGCCGCCCGCGACCAAGAACGGCTCACTTGCTGGATGCTGCTGCCGGTGTATATAAAGCCGGGTTCTCGCCGCAGGGGTCAACAGCTGTTGAGTAACCCAGAGCAGCAGGTTAACAGGGTCCCTAGAGAGTACGACCGTATGCTGATCGTGTTATATGCGTCCGGTACGAGAGCGTGTATGTGGTGGTTCGAGTGTAAGCAAGGAGTGTGGGACGTCAGGAAGGTGCAGCTCCCTTGCTCTTTATTCCACTGATTTTCCAACAGACAGGAGAATGCTACGTCCCATTGAAATAGGCGCGGGGGACGGACATGATTCTATCCGTTGTTCCGAATCCCGTACGTAGGCGAGCCTCCGAGGGGTTCAGAAGGATGGGAAAGAGCCAAGTTCAGTTCAAGGTTGGCATTCATTGTCTGACACACCTAGCTCCACCCTAAGAGACGCCAGAAGCAGGACAATGGGACATGGGGTGGTACTCCGTAGTCTTGGTCTAAGCAAAGTACAGTAGCATCCTGGCATCTGCGCACAGAAGGGGTCGGAATCAAGCCGACCAGCAGACCTCTGCTTCTCTGCGGGCAGCATTGCGATGGCGGCACAGCATCAGCCTCTGCGCACGTGTGGCCCGTATCCTGACCTCTCTTCTTAGGTCCAAACAAAGAAGGTATATACCAAGCCTCGGTTACTCACTCCTATAATCCTACAGAGAAGTTCCCTTTCGCTCTATTCTTGTTCATAGGGCTCGGTGAGGACCCAACGGTGCCACCAAAAAGACCCCCGATCCCGTGTTTCCGCCCTTCTCGAGGCATCGCAAAAAGACTCCGTTCCTGGCAGGCGGATCGGAGCCAACCCGCGCGTCATTCATTGGGGGGAGGCTCGGGGGACTAATCCCAAGGCAGACAGTGCCGAGGCTCCTCTTTCTTGACAAAACATGTTAAAAAAAGGCGGGGAAAACAACGGCGAGTGTGGGGTTGCAATTGCATCTTGGACGTTGCAGATCGTGCACGATGCTTCCTATCAAGTGGCGTGGTTTTTCCTGAACGAAAGTGCATATCGAAACATGCCTAGCTTGTCGTCTGGATCTTGTGGCAGATGTGGTACGGACGGAATACAACCTACGGCAGTTAAGCTCACGGGAGACGCGCTCTCGGGAGCAACCCAGGAGGTTGAAGATTGTACAGAAAATCGCGTGGTCCGGATCCGGTGCGTGGTTCAAGCGGTGTAGTGTATCTGTACTGTATATGGTGTAACGGTGAGACCAAAGGTGCATAACACGAGCGAACTGTCGGTTCTTGTGGTCTCAGATGGTGCTACATCCATGGATGTGTTGAAGACTTCCAAAATGTTCTGTTCGGTCGTAACAAGGTGAGGTGCTGACGTGAAGTGAGGGTTCCACCCCCCACAAACTGCCAAACAGCGCTACCTAACCCTGCCACTATTTACCCCAGAAAACCCACTAACTCTGGCGTAAGCTAACCCTGTTAGGGAGGGTTGGCCGTGTGTAAGTGAGCCTGTGAGAGGGTTCCGAATGTCATCCAATCTGGTAGCCATGCACTCAACCTCACTCGGCCGAGTGACCAAGATTGGAGTTCATAAGGGGAATTTCCCTATAATTGTTGTTTGATTACATTCGTAAACTCCGTAGACTCTCAGAATCATCTCCTGCCAAAACCTAGCGGCTCAAACATTCCGAATCTCAGTCTCACTCTCTGTTCACATCTATCTTCTCCAACTCGCATTTCCATAGCACAGCCCACCGAATTTGGAGAAGCTCTCTCTCAAATTCACATGCAAATTATCCCCCCTCTCGGTCTCGGTCTGCCCTGCATTTTCCCCGCAGCCACTATACGGCTGAGCACTCCAAGTCCAATCACAGCTCTGGCCCTGCGCATCAGATAAAGACCAATAGACTTGATCTCTTGGGAGGACCAAAAGTTGGCGTCAGATGATGTTTTTATACCTGTAAGCTAGTTGCAGCTATCCAGCTGGGCAAACAAATAGACGATCCATCGGGGTTGAGTGCGAGGAATTGAACCGTAATCCGTCTTGGAACGTTCAAGCTGTCATGGAGGCTTTCCTCAAGATTGCAAGTTACAGTTACTGCCGAAGTAATACTTGCCATAAATATGTTATATACACTACTTCACACATATTCCAAGCCATACATCTGGCAAAGCCACCGCTAATGACCACAACGTCAACCATTCCACATGGCCAAGAGAGAACTTGCGGAACAATCCCGACTTACACCGGACTCCTCCCGATCAAACTACTACCTACACCACCCCTAAACTCCAAACTCCCTAGGATAGCAGGCACACCTCATCTCAACCTCACATAGCAAACTCACACTCCCACGGCTCCCCTTGCACGCAAAACTCCTGCGAAATCGGGCTCGCCCTCACCCCCCTCCTCACCAACCTCTCCCTAAACTCCGTCAGCCTCGGGAAAGCCTCAATCTGACTCCTGTTCTTCCCCGTGTTGTCATCAACCCTCCCCGACCAGAGAACTTCTCCCGCCACACTCGCCCTAGGCCAGACAATACTGTCCAGATTCATCGGATCGATCGTCTCGCTCCAGACGGCCACCTCCCCCCCGAGCACAAGCTTGGCTTCCTCCTCGGTAAGGTTCGCAGTAGGATCGTGAGAGTAAATCAGCCCCCACGACTTTGTCGGTCCGCACCAGTCATTAAACGGGTACCCCGTCTTGAAAGGCAGCCCATTCTCCCAGGTGATCCACTGCCCCCTCCCACAGTCGAGATACTATCATCATCATCATCATTGTCAGCTTTTGTCTCCCTCTCTGCCTCTTCAGATAGTAAAAAAAAGAAAGCTCACCCAAAAGTTATAATTACTATCAATCACCCTATGCCCCCTCCCCACCAACTCCTTCACCGCCCCCGCCCCCAACCAGCTCTGCACCACCGTCCCCTCCCCCAGCGTGACGTTCCACTCCAGCGGGATCTCCTCCCACACCACCGGCGTCAGCCCCTTCCCCCTCACCCTCCCATGCTGAACATCAATAAACCTCTGCAGCAGCGGCTGCAGCACCGCCGAGCTGTTGGACCTGATCCCCTCATCAAGCATGGAATCGTTCCTGTTCAGCTCGTCCCCCCCCGTGTGGAAATACGCCGCGTACCCCCCCACCCTCGGCAAAAAGTCGTCAAACAGCCTCCCCAGAAACTCGTCCACGGCCGTGCTGTTCAGCTTGAAGGCCCCGCACGGCGGCTGCGCGCACCACCAGTGGTACGGCTGCTCGTTGTACGCCACGATCAGCTCCGGGTGCGACAGCGACACGGACCCGATGTGGCCCGGCATGTCAATCTCAAAGTACACCTCCACCCCCCTCACCGCGCCGTACCTTTGGATCTTCTCAATGTCACCTGGGGAGTACGTCTCGGTCGGGTGGTGAGCCCCCTTCTCGGCCAGCTCGGGCATCGAGGGGATGACCAGCGGCCAGGACTGCGAGTCGGTGACGTGCACGTGCAGCCGGTTGAGCTTGCTCCAGGCCATGGCGTCGATCGTCCTCAGTATGTCCTCCACAGGGAAAAAATGACGGGCCGTGTCGAGGAGGATGCCGCGGTGGGGGAACTTGGGGGCGTCGGAGATGGACACCGGGGCGTAGGGGGTGTACCAGAACGTTCCCGACGAGTGCTGGTAAAAGAGCTGGGTGAAGGTTTCCAACCCGCGGAGGACGCCGATGGAGGAGACGGCCGTGAGCCTCACGTGGCCGGATTCGCTCAAAGTCAGGTTGTAAGACTCGTCGACTTGGCCCGCGAGGGGTTTGAATGCCGAGGGGTCATCCTCGGCCGTTTGGACGATCTCGAGGGTCTGGAGCCACTCCTGCTCGTCGAGGTCGGGCTCGTACTTGGTGTTGGGCTTGTGAAGGATCCAGGGGACGAACTTGCTGTTGAAGATTCCGGTGAGGGCTCTGGAGACGCCGGCTTGGACGATTTCCTTGCTGTTGAGGCCCGAGGGGACGTATCCGTATGTGTAGGGGATCTGTTGGAAGGCGAGGTTTTCAGTTAACAATTCCTCCTCTTGGTCATCATCGTCATCATCGTCATCATCATCCGAGGCGGTAGAGCAGCTATTTGGGCATGGGTGGTGGTGGGACTCTGGTTCGGAGGAGGGAATGGAAGAGGAAGACCAGCATACAAATGCACCGTTATATGTAACTTCAATATTCTGATTCAGAAACAAGACCCCATCGCCTTGAGTGATCTTTTGAGGGGCAGGCCATACAGCCGCTACAGGGTCGGGGAGGAGGGGGTATAAAACGCAGAGAGCCGTCACGAGCGACGGCAAACGAGAAAACATGGTGAGCTATGGCTGAGATGGAGAAAGCAGCAGAGGTCAGGTTGTCTGGAAAAAGAATGAAAGTGACCTGTCTCAAGCTGCCTGTGATTTTCTCAACCCAAGGCAACCAAGGGCAAGCGGGTGAAAATCAGGGACAGGGACAGGGCAGGGCAGGGCAGGGCAGGGCCAAAGGGCCGGAACGAGAGGGAGCGAGGCTTTGGGATGTTTATATAAATAATAAGAAACGGGCATTCAAGGGCTGGTCTTCCAATTCATGCATTCAATGGGTGTACCGCGTACGGGGTATTCTGCCACACCACACACAGCCCGGGGCCGGATGGAGCTTCCGCATCCAATCAAGGCTGGGGAGGATGGAAGCGTTGCACAGGATGATGGCACGGTGCAGGGCACACACCACAAGACCCCCCCTTGTGTTGTGTTCCGGAACCGCAACGTGATGATGGTCTCAGCGGAATTGTGGCGTTGGATGCTACCTGGTTGTTTGCCCGGTCGATCGAAGAGTTCAGATGGTGAAGAAGTGTGTTGATCCAAATATTCGAGCTGCTGCTTGGGAGGGGGCGCAACGTTACGTCTGGGCTAGCTCCGTGTAAGTGCCGAAAGCCAAGTCTCAGCCGAAAAGCCACCTTGAGCAGCAGCTTGCATGCGTATTTCCCAGAGTTGAAAATCACTTCAATGTTGGACCAGGAGGAAGAAGATGTGATGGCATGTAGTGGTTGGAGAGTGTTTGTTTGCGGCACCCTGACTGCTTTAACAAGGTCGGTAGTGTACAGATGCGGGCGGGTCCTAACCGAGACCTGCGGGGATCTTGATGACGATGATCAGTGCCGGCCGAGAGTGCTCCCTCAGTTTTTCTACCGCCTGGATTCGGACAGCTTAGGTACAACTGATAAAGCAGGCAGTTTCGAACAGAAAATAGATATTGAGGCTGAGAGTAACGGCTCGAGAAGATAGTAATTAGAGAACAGACCTTAAATACATATCATCGGCATTTAGAGATACCTGAAGGTCGTGTTGACAGTTGAGATTGTGTCTTCAACTTTTGAGGCCTTGATCCTACATAGATTGCAGTCTGTTATTTTGTCCACACTGTGACGGGCACGCCATGAATCTGCTTGACTGCTGAGCATCGGTGGTGAAGAAGTGAATTAATGTATACTCTGATGCTTGAAGCGATAAGCCCCACATTCCTTATCGCACCTGAGCGTTTGACAGGCATCCCTAGCGGGGGTCCGAGCTGGGTGCCCCTCCACTGACTGCTACGCTTCATGGACCTCTCCAAGCTCTCCTCGACAGCTCCTCCTGTTGACTTTGGTTTGAAAAGAGAGTCTTGTTGATATATCAGTCAGCTTTCTGTATACCCTCTTCCAACACACACGGGGATACCACGCAAGCTAGTGCTGGCATTCACTGAAACGCGCTGGCAGGTGCCAGCCACATGACGACAGGGCATCATCCGCCTCCTTCATCGCGAATGAGGGAGTGACTGAGATAAGCCGACCGACCCTCCCCGAGGCTCCAGATTTGCCCCTCGTACGATCCCAAAATCTGCTCTTGAGCATCGTGGCGTTATACTTTATTTCTTATTGCTCCAAACCCTCAGTTGATTCTTACATTGTTTATCTTGGCCCTGGTGACAGCCGATGAACTCGTAAAGCCAAAATCCACTTTGACGCGGTAACTTCCCGAGCAGACGTCACCCATCGACAGACAGAGGAACGAAACACTGCGAGACCAAACTATACCATCGTTCGAAAGAGGATCCAAGACGTGGACGCGACGAACCCCCACATCATCCGCACGATCGAATCAAGTTTCGTTCATATGTGCTGCTGAGCAGCAGGAATGGCTACCCGAGGCTACGGCTCAGCCCACACCCCCATCGAGCTTAGCAGCGACTCCGATTCCGACGGAAGCTCGTCCGTGAGCGGCAGCGACTACATAGAAAGACAAGATCAGGGGAGACAAGCACATTCTGCCGTGTGTCAGTGGCGGACAGCAAGATTTCACGATCGGGAATGCTCGCGCTACTGGGACTGTCCCTCACATACTGTTGAGCGCGCGCTATCCGACAATCGTCAGGGAGACCAGCAAAACGAAGCGCCGGGGCAAGGCGAAGATCACGATATGGATGACGGTGAAGAGAGACCTGATCCGGGAGCTGTCTCGCCTCTGAGCGAGGATGAGGCTGACCGTGGAGCCGAGGGTCACACAAGGCCGAGATCTCCGTCTCCGGAGGTACCCAGCAATCCTGGGTCTTTGAATGAGCAACGCACGGCGCCTGGAGCGAGTGCAGAAAATCCAGTTATCGTGGTTAGCAGTCCTGTGGCTGCCTCCCGGGGACAATCCAGGTTTCCAGAACCAGCACCAGGACCGTTAAGGTCAGAACCAAGCCGAACACGAGGCGGCTATACCAGCATCTTCCAGGAACATGATGTCAGTATAGGCTCTTCTAGTGCTGCTACCCCGAGGCATCAGCCCCCTCTGCCTTCTCGTGGGGACCCCAGCGGCGAGTTGATACTGCCGAGATGGCAGCCAGACGCCGAAGTGACCTACTGCCCTATATGTAATACTCAGTTCAGCATATTTGTTAGAAAACATCATTGTCGGTACGTACTGCTGGCGTCTCAAACTGCTTGGGGACAAAGCTGACAGAAACCACAGCAAATGCGGGCGTGTTGTTTGCGCTTCGTGCTCCCCACACCGCATCACAATACCCTATCAGTACATTGTTCAACCTCCTGGCGCCCCTCGAGTATTTCCACAAGGAGCCCCGATACCACCCTCTGATCGCGACGGATGGTATCCAAATCTAAGCGGGGGTGAAAGAGTGAGACTGTGCAATCCGTGTGTGCCAGACCCCAACACAACTCCGCCGCAAGCCCTGGGAGCGGACAATGGAAATGCAGACACGGCAGAAGGAGCCAGTCCTGGTTCGAACCGGTGGAGCTTCTACTTTGGCGGCGCTCAGCCTGCACCTACAAGCACCGCTCACGCTAGAAGCAGGAGCGTCACGATGGTAGGTAGCATGGCGAATGCCTTGATCACTTGTCTGCCCCTATCCTCGCCCGTTGCTGAACACGAACAACAGCCGCAGCAGCCAGGTGCGCCATCGTCCTCACGCCCTCAAAACCTCGCCTACTCGCAAGACACACTGAACCGTATTCTCTCCGGCACTCCGCCGGTGTATTTCCCGGCCGCTGGGGGGTCGAGTTCCCGCCGCCATCGTCCATATCCAGGCCCTCAGCGCTACCAGTCCATGCTCAATATGGAGGGGTCATCTTCTTCCGTCATGGCCGGCCCGTCAAATCACCACCAGCACCGCCAGCACCCGCACAGCTCACGACAGCTCCCCGCCGCCCCCCAGATTGCCGAAGAAGACGAATGCCCTGTCTGTCACCGCGAACTACCGCCGCGAACTCTTCCCAATTATGAGGCGGCCCGGGAATCACACATCAACATGTGCATCACATCGCACAGCGCATACGGCGGGAACGTCTCAGCCAGTGCTTCACCTGGAGAAAACCCGTTACCGCCACCGCCGCCTAGAAGGACGGGGATGTTTCCGTACACGGCTACCGAGAAGGACTGTGTGGACTCGGCCGAGTGTTCCATCTGTCTGGAAGAGTTTGAGGTGGGTGTTGCGATGGCGAGGCTGGAGTGCTTGTGTCGGTTTCACCGGGCTTGTATTGGGGCCTGGTGGGAGAGGCATCCGGGACGGTGTCCGATGCATTCGCATGATGGCTTTGGGTATTAATGTTTTTTGCTGCATTTGTTTCGCTACATTTCGGGCCGCATTCCCGTTGTTGAATGGGTTTGGCGTTGGCATTTTGTGAGTTTTGGGAAGGCGTCTAGTTTTTCAGATACCATTCACTATGTGTTTTGAGGTTTTTATAGATGACTTGGTTGGATGAATCGGCGATTATTGTTTACAATGAGATTGCAAAATGTTATTAAAACAGTTTATTTGTCTGCTGCTGTTGCTAGCGACTGTTATTGTCAGCCTTGTAAACCCACGCTCCGCTAGGTACGATGCCCTTCGATCCTGTCTTTTATTATACAAGATAAACACTCTTAAGAACCCCCCCTCCCCAACTCGGCCACCCCCAACGCCTCGGGCCCAAAGCTCAACGGAAGCAAGTCCTTTAATCTCAAGACAGAGTACCCACTCCCCCCATCAAACATGACAATCGGCACCTCCAAGTCGCAAAACTCCCTGATGGCCTGGCGGCACATGCCGCAGGGGGACGCAGGCGGGGAAATGTCTGTCGCCACGGCCACGGCTTTGAATTTCAAGTTGCCGGCCGACCAAGAGACAGACTTGTTGTTGTTGAGAGAAAGAGTGGTGGTGACGGCCTTGCAGAGGGCGGTGCGCTCGGCGCAGGTGGTGACGGGGTACGAGGCGTTTTCGACGTTGGCGCCCGTGATGAGGTGGGAGGTTGTGGTTAGGAGGGCGGCGCCTGGGGATGGGGGTTAACATAGGGCAAATAAAATAAAAGGGGGGAGGGGACAAAAGGGGGGGGATATATAGGGGGGGGATGATGGGGGGGTATATAGGGGGGGATAAAAGGGGAGGGGACAAAAGGGGGGGAAAGACAAACCAACTCTAAACTTGGAGTACGGGCTATAAGAGTGACCTTTTGCCTCCTTCGCCTCGCGCTCGAGGTCGGCAAACTCCTTTCTTGACAGGGAAAACGTCTCGCAGGTCGAGGCCACGTCCGCGTCTGAGTCGACGGAGAGGATCGGGGGCGGGATTGGGGTTGTCATTTTTTGTGTGGTGGTTGAGATATCGGTTGTTGTTGTTGTTGTTGATGAGTGAGTGAGTGAGTGGGTGAGAAACCAAAACTGTAATAGAAACTCGATGGACTCGAAAAGATTTAATTACGTGACTGTGTTGATACTCCAATGGAAAAGTAGGTAACAAGAAAAGTTGAAACCCGGAGGAGGGAAAAGCACAGTCAAGTCAACATTTAAACAAAGAAAGCTCCTGTTGCTGCTGCTGCTGTCTCACTCACAATTCCCAAGAAAGTAGCTATGACGATGTTTATACCTGCTGTACAACCCCTGAAAGATATGCAAGGTAGGTAAACCCCGCCAAACTTCCCGGCGGTATCCGCCCCCCCCCCTCCCCCCCCCTTATCAGCTTATCACTCACAACACCCTCGCACTTGCCTATCCTAGCCACGAAACATGCCAGTTGTCTCGGTATTACAACACACACATAACCAGGGCAAAGAAATCCAAGGTCACAAGACCCCTCCTCAACTCAAACCCCATATAATCGGTTTGCTAATAGTTTGCACCAAAGTATCGGTCAAATTACGCTAGTTACTCTTCTGAACTGTTTGAACCTGCCGCCCCCCCCCCAAAAGAAGCTACAGATATAGGTATGTACGTTTTGGTGTCCCTAGTATATCTACTGCAAATGAATCAATCCTACGTCCACCACCACCACCACCACCACCAACAGCAAGAAACCCGAGAACAACATGACAAAAAACAAAACCACCCATTGATCCGCTTTTGAGTCCCCAAAACGACCCAGCCAAAAAACACCGATACCAATGGTTAAAAGCATCAACGCCATCAGATGAGTGAGAACAAGGAGTCACCGCTTCTTCGCTTTCACCCCATCACCCTTCACTTCACCCTTCCATCACAACATCCTCCTCCTCTTCCTCCTCCTCCGCCTCCTCATCCACAATCCCCTCATCCTCATCAGGCTCAGCATAACTCTCCACCCCCGCCGCTCTCCTCCTCTTATTCCCTTCTTCCTCGCTCGCATTAGGAGCCGGGTGCTCCTTCTCATACTTCAGCCTCAACTCGGTCGCCTTCTCATCCCACTCCTCCGCCAACTTTTTCCACTGTTCCATCTTCTCCGTATACCCCCTCTTTTGCTCCTCCACCATCTCCACAAACGGCCTCTTCTCCTCCTCCGAGGTTTCCTTCCACATCTTTGCGCTCATCACCCTCACCTCGTTAGCAGAGGGCTTCCCCTTGCCCGGTCTCCTCCCCTCTTCCAGCTTCTTCCGCGCATTGTCGTAGTTGGACTTGCTAAAGAAGATGTAGGCGTTGCTCGCCGGCTTGGTGGGCATCGCAGGACGCCTGTCGATCAGCGAGACGATATGATCCCACATGTCAATCTCATACTGCCGCAGGCGGGCCTCGAGAGAGTCCCTGTGATTAACACCAGAGGCCTTTCGTTTGAGGGACGAGTGGTCTTTGGGAATGATGAGCGGGGTGGGGATCTCGATCGGTCCGAGCATGGCGTCGAGGACTTCCGAGGCAGCACGTAACCCAGAGAGATAAGCACCATGGACAGTGGCAGGGTGCGTCCCGCTGGTGTGCTCGCCTGCAAAGTACAGGTTCCCAATGGGTCGGGCCATGGTGTCGTAATCATCCGCTTCCATGGTTGGCCCTGCCGAGGAGTAACTGCCGCGAGCGAACTTGTCAGATGCCCACCGGGTCACGACCGCTTCGACAGGTTGCTTGGGTACCTTAGACCCATAGATACTGCGAAGGACCTCTGTCGCTTCCGCCACAAGATCGTCATTGCAGCTTTGCTCCGTGTCATACCCAGCATCGCCAGCCATCAGCGCCAACAAGACCGGCAGCCCGCTTGGTTCCGAGATGTTGAACCATTGAAAGAAGCGTCCTCTCTGGGAGGAGTAGTCCTTTTGCTCCAAACTATGCCGGCTGGATGGCATCCGCAAGACGCCAAAAATGTCGCGGTTCTCGTTCCAGAACGCCTCCTTGTACACAAGAATGACCTTGTTTAGTACGCCAAAACCAAGGCGGCTGATGGCATCGGCCTTCCAAGACGGCAGCGGCGGGTCAAACTGCACATTGCCATGTTTGAGCACACCGAGTGGGATAGTGTTGACAACGTAGTCCGCCTCAACCCTGACACCGTCTTCGCACTCAACGGTGGCCCTACCCGTGCTGTCGGGGCTGTATGTAATTTTCTGGACTGGTGACTTTTGCTTCAGGTTCAAGGGTGTTGGAAGCATCGCAAGACCCCTGGGCACGCTTTGATACCCTCCAACAACCATGGTATGCGCTCCCTCCCACTCGTTTCCTGCGTCAATGTCCCACCCCCGAAGGCTCATTTGGTTGTAGTTGGTCGCATTGCTGTACTCCAGGTTGGCAACGTGCCAGTTCATGAGCCTGAAATCTTGCGCCGTAAAATCGACAAGATCTCTGTATTGCGGAATAATCTTGTCAATCACGCTGCCAAGCGTGGCATTGGGCTCTTGGGTAAGAGAGTCAATCTCAAGGTCAGCATCATCGCTGACGCCATGTTTGAGTGTCCAGCCGATGTCCTTCACCCTGTGCGCCGCCTTTTGGGCTCCCGGGGTTCCTGGTTCGGTATGAACCTTGCCGGTGGCGCGGTCAGACGACACCGGGACAAGGTGAACTTGCGGTGCCATGTTTTGTTCCGACACAGGCGCGGCATATGGTTGCGCAGCGGCAGCTTCTTCGGCTTGCCGGATCGTCTTGTGCGTCTCTGCCGAGCTATCCCTTCCCTCGTCTATCAAATCGCGGTTGCCCTCGATCAGCTTCGACGTCGGCTGCTGGAACTTGTACTCACTAACCCGCTCAAGACAGTCGTTGTAGAGCTTCTCCACCATCTGGTCCCGTTCAAAATCGACAGCCTTGCCATTCGAATCGTAGATGGTCATGTCAGGGTTCAGTTTGTGATAGTCGAGGCCCAATTGGCCTCTGAGAAGGATGTTGATCGGATTGCCCCTATCAAAGCCCGTGATAATCATGCCTCCCATTTCAGCGGTATATCTTCTGCCTTCAAAATGAGGAGAAACATGTTTTGGTCTTGTGGTGAAGGCACGAGAATACACCCTCCCGCCAACACGGCTTCTTCCTTCCAGGACGACAACCCGTGGAGGCTCTTCGCCCATCTCGCGGAACCGTCTAGAGTACTGCTTGAACAGACCTTCCAGCTGTCTTGCGCAGCCAAGCCCCGACATCCCTGCGCCAATGACGACTATCGTCTTTTGTTTTCTTTGACCAGGTGAGTTCTCAGCCGCCGGCTTCCGCGACGACCGAATTTCAACACACCCAAAGTTGATGTATCCGCGACGCACAAGCCAGTCAAAGCTCAGACTGGCAACGTCAAACCACCTGGAGTCTTTGGCACAGCCAACAGCCTCGTCGCGTGTGACAGCGATCTGTGGATTTCGAACCCATAGCCTCAGGATCCCGTTACGTATGTTCAGATACGTCGTTACTTGTGTATGGCTGATGTGATCACGCAGCATCGTGTACTCCTCCGGGTGAAGGGCATACGGGTTGAGCCTCGACGCTTCGGCACCAGAGATGCACTGTGTCGCATATTCGTAGAGCGGGAGATCAGGTGGAATAGATACCTTTGGTCGTACGTCATATCTTCGCCTTGGTTTGTCTTTTACTTGACTGGTAGGCTGGGCAACAGGAGGCGCCATGCCCTCCTTGGAGCTTTCATTATCAACCGGTGTGGTGGCTTTACTAGACACTGAGGATAGGGCGGGTGATAGATCCGAATGTTCTGATACTGCAGATATTGATGATGACGAGTCTTCCGCCTTGGGAGCAATATCATTCTCCACAAACGGTGATATGTCTACTTCAGTTGCCGGTACCGGAGGTGATAATGGGGGCGTGGGTGGCGGAGGATCATGTGGGAGAGGGGTGGCTGGATCAAATTGAATGGCCGGCGAACCCTCTAGGTCCAGCGAAGGTGGTGGCTCAATAGATGGAGATGGAGGTTGAATCGAGGGAGACGACGCAGGTTGAGAAAGGGGAGAGGATGATGGCGACAAGATGGGTTCCCTATTCCACCGTCAGCACGTGACAATCAATCTGAAATAACAAAATACAATGGGCTGAGGAATATCAAGTATAAGAAAAAAAGGTTGGCTCAAGGTGCTTACATCTTGATATCCTCGACTGCCACATCAGCAGGGTTTGATATCTCCGGCGGCGCCGGCGTAGGTGATTCGGGCCCATCCACATCCATACTGTCTCCAGTCCAGACGACTATCTCGGCCGCGATATCCTCGGACGAACTCGAAGACTCTTTTACTTGCACCCTCCGGTCAGGGGTGCTCGAAGATATGCCGCCAGCCGGTGACGATGGCTTGGCAAAACTCGAGCTGGCCGATATGCGGTTTGAACGCCGTGAGTCGATGTTCGGACTAGAGCCTCTCACAGATCGTTTCCCAGCACCACTAGAATCTCTAGATCGGGGGCGGGAAGGGGGGCCCATCCTAGCGAACCGATCGTCTAATCGGCTTGCGGGATGTGAGGTTGATGGTCGTGGATAGACGGATATATCGGATCGGATGGTGGTCAGGTCGTTGGTAGTGACTGACACTCCGCTTCCACCTCATGCCATGCAAGACAGGGGATGGTGCCACAAGCCCTGAAATTTTCAGGTGGATTGGCAGTCGAGATGTGGTTGTAGCTATAAGACGAAAAGAAACCGTATATCTGCTTGACAGCATCAGCAAATGGTTTCTGGAGGTGAAACAATGGTTATCTGCGCTGGTGGTATCATTGATCATTGATATCTGACTGGAACGGAAACCAGAGCGAAAATGTCCAGGGAGCTGGGGCGAAGTATTACCTCGAGAGGACATGTCGACGGCCGCGCACCGTGTGAACCAGGCAAAGTGACTCGAGAATCGAGAGTGAGATTGGTGAGTTACAGATGAGTGAGTTGGTAATAAAAGAATGGCATTGAGGCCGTGGATTTGCCGTCTATCTCGCAAAAGTGCAAGAGTCTGAAGGAGGGAGACAACAGTGCAGATTCATCTCCACAGCACAGCTGAGCCGAACCGTGCAGTCACTGTAATCCAAGTCAATTCCAGGCCTGCCCGGCACTATCACGTGAGGCGCCTCTCCGCACCCATAACCCCCAAACACACCACACCACACCACACCACACCACCCCGTATTAAGCCATCAGCGCATTCTTGTTGCTAAAGTTTAGCTACCAATTCCAAATTCTTGCAACATACATCTCGAGTCATTATTTACAATGGCAATTGTTTGTCTCTGCCGACCGTCTTATGACCCCCGCCGCTTACATGGAGCAAACAGTCTAGGTATACCTATTTTCCAGGGTACAGTGCCCGGCCAATGCCACAGCTTTCACACATGGGACGACAGAGTCTGTTTCTCTTTAAATATCATGAATAGGGTATATCATCTCATCTAGCAGCAGCAGAAGTCGGAGAAGAAGCTGTGGCCGCAGCCGAGGCTTGTGGGTTTCTCTTCTCAAACGACTCCTTCTCAATTGCTGCATCCATCATCCTGTTCCCGCTAATAATTGAAGTTGTGCAGATAACGATCTTTCGCCGCGCTGTATCCGTATCATCAGTTAGCCATGCTTCTGGAGGCTGCAACCAGAGATCCAACTTGCCTTCTTCCTGCTTTGCGATAAACCGCAGTGCGGCAATCTCAGTGAAGCTGATGCCGCCCACGAATACCACAAAAACTGTCTTTTGTTCACCACCTCCCGATAACAATGCCCTTGCTTTGACAGCCTTATCCTCGCCCTTTTGGACCTCATCAAATGTCTGGCCTCGAGCATGCTTGACAGCGTCGTCGAACCCACGCCATCCTTGTGCTCCACTTCCGGCCGATCCAGCCGCACTTGTCACTCCGTTCCCTCTTGTGAGGGAAAGCAGATACTGCTTCTGGAGAATGCATTGGACAAGTCGAACCGATAAGGGGGCGTAGCCGCTGTAGACGTAAGCGATGTCGTTGGGGTCTTCTTCGTTGACCTCGTCCACAATGAGCCGGAGCTGCTTGCGAAGATACGTGTAGTTGGTCTTATTCCCAGTCGCGCCCGCCGAGCCAGTCATTGGTATCATGGATGCAAGAGGGGATGACCTGGATAAAAACATCTGGAGGCGCTCTAGGTTATGGAGGGTCAGTAGGTGCTGATATCCATACCCTTGGAGTATGAGTCGCCGAAAGTGGTCCAATTCTTTGCTCTTGATGCCGCCCGAGATGCAAGAGTAAACACACATTAGTCTCAAAACCTGTGGCAATGGTGTGTCCCGTGCTATGAGCTCTTCAATGGCATCAAACTGCGAGGATGGATCAGCTCCTGCTGCCAGGTTTTGCTGCACCTCGAGGAGCTTCGTGAAAAGCTCAGTCTGTGTATACTTCATGATTTCTTCTGTTAGGCCCGTGTGTATCTTCAAGCTCTGTTGCTCTGCCTGGTATCCGGGGAGCTTTTGCACAAATTCCCTGAGCTCCGCTGTCGTTTTGGAACTGTGTCTGCTATCAAAGTCGCTTTGAAGTCGGCGGGCTATTTTGTGCAACTGAGTACCCACGACGGCAAAATTGGTGTCGCGAAGTTGGGCAAACAACTTATCAGAGCCGTCCAGCTGTATCTTCCGCTTTCTTGTCTGCCCATCCGTTGCCGCGGGGGCCGTGGTCGATCCGGCTTGAGGTCCAGGCTGTGGTGCTGCGCCGACAATTGTCGAGTCAACATCGGTTTGGTTGTTTTGAATGCCGAACAGTTCGTCAATCAACCCTTCGTACGTGAGCTGGGTGAGAAGAGGTGTAACAAAATCGACTTCTCGGTCAATAATGATGATACTCTCCGTGGTTGTGCTGGGACTGAGCCCAACCTTGTCCGCCTCACCCACATCCTCGCCAGCGAGTAGCTCTTGTCTCATACGCAAGAGGAGATCGGACACCCTTTTGGCATTGTCGCCTTTGCCGACAATACGAGGAAACAGTCCATGTTTTTGTTGAATCCCCATCAAAGCGCGGGCGAGCAGGAAGACGGGCGTTGGGTCTTTGGCTAGATAAAGGTCGCGGAACGAATCGTCAAGCTCAAGAGACAGGACATCTTTGTCCAGGGGAAAGAAGTAGAGCGGGAGCTCAGCAACGTTGGTGTCTCCCAAGACTCCAGCTTCCTCCAAAATCTTGTCAGAAAGTAACGTCCGCCGAGGCACCCAGAACACATGGAATTCGAGGGGTGTCTGCGCCTCTCGCTGAAGGCGAGTAATCTGATCTGTTGTAATGTCAGTGGCCCATCGACTCTCATGAGCAAGTTCTCAGTCTTGAGAACGATGAGGTGTTGTCGCAAGGTGGAAAGGGCGGGCGCGGACGTCTTACCGGCTATCGCATGAGCGTTGCGGGCAGACTCGCCGCGGGCAATGAAGACGACATTGCGGTTGCTGCTGTCGGTGTTTTTGTTCTCGAGAAAGAAGATCTTGTCGACGTCGTATTCACGCAGAGTCGAGGCCTTTACTACCACTCCAAGTGGGCCGGCGAGCTTCTCCTCAATGACGAGGTTCTTCTTTCCACGAACCTAGGGTGACGCTGCCTGTCAGTTCAGCAACCAACTCAGCACTGCACGCTGTAACATCGCAAGCGAACCGCATGGCCCAAGACTGAGAGGGAGTGTGGACACATGGACTACTTACCCCTTCAAGAAGATGAAGCAGATCCCTTCGCGCCTTGTCTCTAATTTGTTCCGTGTCAAACCCCGGTTGAGGAGCCATGATGGTGAACTGTCATGGCGGTGTTGAAGGTTGGTCCATGAAGCTGGCGAAGCTCAGTTGACAGCAAGTGATCGCGGAGGGACGCCTAGGTAGATTGCTTGGCAATGGCCCGAGCTCCAGCTCAGAGCTCCACGCGGGTAACAACGTCACAAGCTGATCGGTGGTCGGTGCATAACTTGACCGATATCTATACATATAACTTCAGATCTCCAGATTGATCTTCAACCATGCTCTTGATATCATCTCTCTTATTTCTGCCATCTCGAGTTTGATATCGAAAAGACGTCAAAGCAGAAAAGTCTTGCCCGATAACTAGGTACATACTATACACGGCAGTTTGCCTCACAGCATGATGGTTATGCTTTCCATAGTTGCCCCAGTATCTGTTGATCAGCCCGACAGACCCGAGTCTCAATCCATCAATATGAGCTTTGTGACCAGGTTGAAGAGTTGGTAAAAAAGAACTCCCAGAATTTTTTCGCCAAACAACCATGCTCGCAGAATTCCAAACTCCAACTCGGGTGCTCGCTGTAACCGAGTGAGAGCGGTTCATTATGCAATCAAAATCTCAGTGTTCCAATATCCCAGCCATCCCAACGTAAACGCCATATCCCACTCAATGGAAGTCAAATAGGAAAGAACACACAATCAGACCCCATCATTCCGTCTCACACATTGTTGTCGTCGTAATAGAAGTCAATGTCCTTCGGCCGCAGTCTGTTGGCACGCACAAACTCCTCGTCACCAGAGGGCCGTTCGTTCCTGCTGTTGCCCGTCAACATACTTTGGAGGCTCATGCAGACGCTTTCCACATTCTGCACCGGGCTCCATCCCTGCTGTCCCAAAAGATCGAGACATATGATTCCATTGGAGTAAATGTGGGGATGGATCGGGATTGGTCGATCGGCGAGCTTCACAAACGTCACCTCGGGAGGTTCTGGCAGATGTGGTGTCAGCGACCGACTGAGGTTGGACAGCTAGCAAAAGAAAATGGTCGTGCTCACCGATGGGATACTGCGCGCTGAACCGAAACTTGAGCCTGTAGATCTGGTTCAGGTAAAGAGGATTGCTGTCGAGTACCCGGATGTCCAGGAACCACTCTTCAAAGTTATCGGCCGACACAAGTTCGATGCCCGGCGGAAGAGAGTTGCTGTTGATCTATGTGCGCACAAGGTAATGACATGTCAGTGGGGTCGACAAAAGAGCAAAAGAGCAAAAGTCGCAGGAGCAAAGGCTGGTCACCTTGGACAACTCTTTGCCGAGTCGCTTAGTCGCAAAGCCCGCCATTGTGTCGACGACTTTTGTATGTGCTTGTGATCGTCGCCGGTGAAGCCGTCAGCTGAAGAGTCGCCGAGAAGGAGTGACGCCTAGCAAAGAACCAACAATTGCTCAAGGTTGGTGGCGGGGTACTTTTTCCTCGAGCTTTAACGCGGGGGTGGGGCGAGGAACAGGGAACGAGGAACCAGCGCAAGACCCTTGGGATATAGGGAAGAGGTACGAAGAGGTATGAATCAGCAACAGCTGTATTAGCTGTTCGATGCAGACGAAGAAGGCCACATGGAAAGTTGAGTTGGGCACTTGGAGCTTGACGGGGTAGGGAAAAGTTTTGGTGGTGGCATCGAGATTCTAGACACAAAGGTGCACGGGATGGCAGGCGGGTAGGCAGGCGAGCCGGCTGGCCAAGGTTTCGATCACAGCGGCGGCATATATGTACATAATAAACTCCACTCACACAGCTCGAGATTTCCTAGAGAGATCGGGAACCAAGACACTGGAACCCGGGAACACGGGTCATTTGCTGATGCTCATCATTTACAAGCTGCATTTCCTCCCTTGCGCCCAAGTAAGGGACTGTCTATCATGTACAAGTGACACACTTGAAGGTTTGCACAGACTGTACATCTTCCGTCTCGGAGACTATGGTAACCAGCTCTATTGACGTCTTGAATGTTTGGCGTGCTCTTTCGAGATGTTTGGCAGACAGACCAAGATATAGGTATCTAGATAACTTTTAACTTAGTTTAGATTGGCCAACCAGATAGGCATACCTGAAACCCCCAAACTTTTGAAGGCTGGAAAATAGAGGCACCAACATGATGCTAGGTTTGTAGTCAGCCATAAGGCCGCCGGGGAATACCACATCTTCCCCTCAAAGAAACACAGACCTACGAAAAGCCTCTTCAGGCTCCTGTTCATGTATCTCTGAATCTCTGCCAGTTCCCGACAGCAACTGGAAACACCACTCTGTACCCAAGAGCTGCATCCATGCAAGGCTGAGCCACAGGGAACCCTGAGAAGCCAAATAGAAGACCCCATCTGCAGGAGGCGGTGCAGCTCGGAAAACGACCTGGCGCGAAAGCAAGAAACATAACCACTTCACTCAGATTAACTTCCAACTAGACCATGACTGGGCTAACGATTTCTTAGATTCGGCCCAAGCAAATAAAAGACACCAAATCAGAAACTGTCCTGGCCGAGTTTCCTCTCCCAGCAGAGGTCTATCGGCCTTCTCGAACAATGAGGGCTTCAATCAGATCCCGTTCCGTCAACCCCTCGGTTCCCACTGACTGACTCCCCTCCCACCCCGCAGAGCCCACCAGGCTGGGCAGATGGCTAAGGTCACACAGCCTGCAGAAGAAGAGATCCCCTGGCACATGCGGTGGCCAGTCAAGGGCCAACGCGGGAGACGAAACAAGGCATTTTCCGCTTTGGGGTTTAGGCCTTTGGTGACCTCCCACGAGCAAATGTCGGGTTGGGCAGGATGGAGTGTAGAAGTGATAGATACATAGCCATAGTCATCCGCCCCTTATTAAAGGTATTCTGCCGTGCTGCTGCTGCTGCTGCTGCTCGCCCTGCCTGTTCATCCACCTCAGTGACCGCCAAAAACGCCATTTCCACTTCCTCATCCACCCAGCAGTCGGCGGGGCAGCTAATCATCCGCTTGGCAACCCCTCGTCCACCATTCCCCCCCCCCAGCCCAATTGCTGCCAAGCCCACTCCTTGTGCATCTGCATCTGCCTCTCTACACTACCTGACCTTACTGCTCTGCCTCTCTGCCTCCCCCTCGCGCCGATACCGACCTAAGCACCTCAGGTACCGACGCACACCGTACGCTCTGCCTCAAGCGCCTGAAGGCTTGTCAGCTTCCCTCAGCCGCTCTCTACCGTCGCACGCGCCGCCCTCTTCTCCTCGCCTCGCTCTCGTCACTCTCTTCCTGCGAACTAAAACACAGCCAGGGGCTCAGGACGTGCCAACACGACAGACCGGCACTCGGACACCAACGTACATACATACACCAAGTGACATCTTCCAGAAATTAAGGTTACTTGAATCGCGCTGCCCGCAGCCATCCAGAGCCAAAAGCCTCCTCCTCCTTTCCGGTTCTTGTTTTTCTGCCAAAGCTCGGCACCATGAGCTGTAAGTCACCACCTCCATGTCACCTCCAGCCAAGTTCCGCCAGGTCCTCTCGAGCTTCGGTTTGTCCCCGTATTCTACGTCATCTGTATAGCTGCTCGCTAGCCACGGCGCCGGCAGTAACAGCCCATGCTGATATGAATTATGAACCACAGTCTCGAACATGCTCAATCGCCTGCATGGGCAACCTGAGAGCTACGATAAGAAGTACGCAAATGCCGTCCCACCTTCACCCCCCCCTCTGCCCCTTTACTTGTTCCCATCACATAGCTTGTAGTAGCATGGATCACTGACACATTCCCACCCTCGAAACAGGTCCAAATATCGCTTTGGGCGCACCCTAGGCGCGGGTACCTATGGCATCGTCAGAGAGGCCGAGGGCCCCGATGGCAGGGTTGCTATCAAGATCATCCTTAAGAAGAATGTGAGGGGCAACGAGCGCATGGTCCTCGACGAGCTGGACATGCTCCAACGTCTCAAGCACCCTCACATTGTCAAGTTTGTTGACTGGTTCGAGTCGAGAGTGCGTCCCTCCTCGACAACTGCGACCTTGGACACACAACGATCCGATCGCTGACTTTGCCTGTTTCTGTTATAGGACAAGTACTACATCGTCACAGAACTTGCTACCGGTGGAGAGTTGTTCGACAGGATTTGCCAACAGGGCAAGTTCACCGAAAAGGATGCCTCGCAGACCATCAAGCAGGTCCTAGGCGCCGTCGACTATCTCCACAAGAACAATGTCGTCCACAGAGGTAAGCTTACACCGGTTCGAAAAAGGGGTAATGATAAGGGGTTAACCACGTTGGTCCAGATCTCAAACCTGAGAACTTGCTCTATCTCACCAAGGAGGCCGATTCCGATCTCGTTCTCGCCGATTTTGGCATCGCAAAGATGCTCGGCACCAAGGACGAGGTCCTTACCACCATGGCCGGTTCCTTTGGCTACGCTGCTCCTGAGGTCATGCTCAAGCAGGGCCACGGCAAGCCCGTGGATATGTGGTCCCTGGGTATCATCACCTACACCCTCCTGTGCGGTTACTCGCCATTCCGGTCCGAGAATCTCCAGGATCTCATCGACGAGTGCAGCGCCTGTCACGTCGTCTTCCACGACCGGTACTGGAAGGACGTCAGCGACGATGCCAAGGATTTCATCCTGAAGCTTCTGAGGGCTAAGCCTGAGGACCGGTGGTCCAGCGAGGTATTTACCCCTTTCCTCTCTCTCTGCCCCCCCCGCCATTTTTCATCCAGCCAACTAACAGTGTGTTCTTTCCTCGCAAACAGCAAGCCCTCGCTCACCCCTGGCTCAGCGGCGAGAACGCCACCGACCACAACTTGCTGCCCGAGATCCGCGCTTACCTCACACGTGCGCGCTTGCGCAGAGGCATCGAGATGGTCAAGCTGGCCAACCGCATCGAGGCGCTCAAGATGCAGGAGGATGATCCCGAGAATTCGGACATGCCAAAGGATGCTACGTCAGCAGCGAACCAGACGCGTCATTTCCAGACGAGCAAGATTGCTAACGAAGAGGACAGCAGCAGCAGCGGTGGTGGTGTTGGTGGTGGTGACAAGAAGGAAGGTGAGCCGGCGGCCACGGGGGGTGAGAAGCGCACGCTGAGCAAGGCGATCAAGGGGGCTATTTTCCGTGAGGTTGTTATGGCCAAGGTCAGGGAGATGAAGGAGCAGGAGGAGACGCTGAAGGTCACTGGGGAGGCGTCTGGGGAGGGGTCGAAGTAAACTGCGTACCTTACCTATCTACATGTGGGGACAATGATGTTGGGATATTGAAAGAGAGAGATAGAAGGTGGGGGGGGGGTGTGATGATACCAGGGAGGAGGAGGAGGATATACCGATTGACACACGGGGCGGGGTGGGGCGAGCGTGAGCATAACATGGACTGGACCTTTTTTTGGTTCTCCTGCTCTCTTTTTTTCTTTTTTCGGATTGTGATGAGAGCAAGCAAGCCTGGTTACGCGGTGGGATTAGTACCGTTTTTGTCGCTATAAGGGTTGGTTTAACTAAGGCGAGAGGGCAATTTGAATGATTTCTGTTTGCTCGTAGAGTTTGGTGTATGCTTTGGGATCAGCTGTAGGGCTCATAATTAGTCAGTTTATAATCCTATGGTGTATTTGTATGTTGGGACTGTGATGTGATCATCCCGGCGGCTAGTTTGTTGGTGTTGTTGGGTTCCATCCAGAGAAGAGAGTTTGTTTTGCGGGTTGTTTACTTTGCATGAATTTGTTTTTGGCGATCATCTCGTGTTGTTTATGCCATGGGATCTATCTTGGATCTGTCATGGGACTAAGGTATGCACATACATGGGATGAAAGCGGGATTGATTGAGGTGGCGTACCAGATATGAGAAGAATTTGGGGCGTTTACCTGGTCATCATTCTGGAAACGAGATACCTGGTGGGTGAGGATGGAAGGGAAGACAGTTAAGTAAACAGCGAGCGAGGGAGGGAGGGTGTAATCTGTACAGTACATCTATCTACCTAGCTAGGTACATACCTTACCTCCTCACCGTGCCTACCTCGCCACCATATAGGTATTCCATGGACCCGAAAAGGGATGGGAGAAACCATGCATGCATGCTTGCCATTGTTTTTTATTTTTCTCAATAATTGAGTGAATTTGGCTTCTTTTTCTTCTTTTTCTTGTTTCCCCCCCGTTGTTGAAATGATCAAGTTTGATTACACAAAAAAACACCACATATTTCACCTATCTATCTATCTATCGAAGCTGCAAGCAAGCAAGCAAGCCCGTGAAACGTTGAATGTGTTGGTTGGTGGTGGTGACACAAGGGGATTCCCCGTGCCCAACTTCTATGTTCAGCCTCACTTGTGATGGGAAGGGGGGGAGATTGGAAGGAAGGCTGTTGCGGGCTGAGGCGTGGATGGGGGGGGGGGCTTGTTGAAAAAGAAAAACTGCCTTGTTACAATGAAGAATGTGCATTAAAGACCAATCTTCTCGGAAAGATCAACTGTATTGAGACCAAAAAGACGAAGAAAAGCCAACTGTGGAATGGTGGTTTGAACTCTTTCAAATACTGGCTATCTACTATGCTACCTACAATATATACATACATAACCCCACAAAGCAAAAAAAAACAACAACGCAAAATACGATCAGAGTTGGAAGCAAAATGTGTGTCTCTTGGCTTGTAATAGCAACCTTGAATCAAGCTCGCAACAAAATTCCAATGCTCCCTTGCTTGCTCCATGCGCCTTGCTCCTAGCTGGGTAATAAGCAGTGTTGTTGTACAATAGGGTACTCTTCCCCAATCTCTCCTCCCATATCGAGCACACACACACACACACACACGATTCCCAATCCAAAGGCTTTGCGGCTTTGTACACAGTGGCCATCCACCCCCCCCTTTACCACCTCTCCCCCTTTTCTTCCTTCCTCCCTCCCAATCCAAGAATGTACAAGTCTTTCCCTCCCTTAACTCTCCTCCCATTTTCCTCTTCCACCACCACCCCCTTGCCTGATGCATGAATGCTAATTGCCTGTTGTCTGTCGAATAAAGTGGTTTAAGAAAGAAAGAAAAAACAGTAATAATCCTCCCAAATATCATCTCGATATTGTTGCAATTGCTTTGTGCGCCCGTTCGTAAACATCGTTAAAGTTTAAGATTCAATCATGCTTGTTGAATCCATGTTGAAAGTACAAATCAGGAAAGCTCCGCCATGACCTCCTCGCAAAGCTCTTCGTACCGCGTCGGGTCGAACCTTGTTCTTTCCCAGTTCATTTTCCGTAGTCTCTCGATTCGGGCTTGCTTGTCCTCGACTTCGCTATTCGACCTGGCACGAGCTGCCGAGGCAGGTGTTGGTGAGCGAAGCCACTGGTCCACGTTGGCGGAGTGGCGGTTGAGTTGTTTCCTGAGACCAGAAAGGTGTTCGCAGCAGCGGTCGACAGTCTGGGAGATCATGTAGGCGTTTTCGTCGTCCTCCTCTGACGTCTCTGATGATGGTGATGCTAATGGCGAGTCGTCGTGCTCGTCTTCGCTCTCGTGAATGGTGTGTAATGGATATTCGACCTCTTGGAATCTTTCCTGGAACCTGGGGCTTACTGGCAAATCCGGCAGTTTTTGTGAGAGGACTGGTGAGGAAAAGTAAAAGTCGTCGAATCCGAGGGTGGGTGAGTCGGGGCGGATGAAGGGCTCTGGGATCTTGATTTGGATGGGTTCCTCCTCGGGAAGTGAGAAAGACACCTTCTTGACACGCTTGGGCGAGCTATCCCTGTTGCAGGAATCTTCACAAGATGAAACGGACTCGGCTGGTGTCTCTGGGGTCCAAGCTCGAGAACTGCTAATGGAACTTGATGGCGAGTGGCAACTTGAGCCTCGTGATGACATGGATGAGCTAGATCGTACTTTGCTGACAACGGATTCTTCGGCAGCATTGATGAGAGCGGATGCGCGATTAAAGTGGTTGCGGGCCTGTTGAAGAGTATCGGTTCTGTGGGAGCTGGATGGGAGAGGTCGGGCGAGGATCTCCAATGAGGTGGCGGCATAAAAGTGAAGGTAGATCAGATATACTGGCTCAACCTGGGACTTGTCCTTGATGGCGTTAAGGATTTCGACACATCTCGCTGAGCAGGCCCTATATCTCTTGTCGATGTGATGTCTCTTGATCTCAGCAATGGCCTTCCTCCACTCGGCTGGTGAGTACGGAATTATCGGCAGGGGCGCTGGTGCTGGAAGTGAGAAGCGTTTGAGCGGCTTCGGACGCTGTGATCGGTAACTGTGCCATGTGTCGGTATTCTGTGTAGATTGGCGTCTGAGTTTTGGTGCTGTCTCCGACGTTGGTGATGAGTTGGACGGAGGCGGCATCCAGCTCGCTCTGTTGCCGAGCATCAAAGGAATGAGTCCAGGCATGGTGGGCGACGATGGCGAGGCTTTCCGGTCTGGTTGAGAGTGCCGAAAAGTGGTGAGTTGAGGATGGATGTGCCTTCCAAGGGAGCCGGTGAGAGAAAGCTGAAGTGAAACTCTCCACGCGCAAGGAGGCAAAGCCGATAGATATTAGTCACGGTGGTTCTGGACAGGCATGCGCCCTGCTTTGACTGTAATGAAAGCCGAAGGGGCCACAGGAGATGGCCGAACACGACGCTGATAGTAATTCCCTTTCGGTAAATTGGGGTGGGTTAGGGACAGGGAGCCCTTGAGAATGAGGCGAGTGCTTGACAGCTCTTGACAGTTGACTGAGGGTCCGGGAGAGGGACCGGCTGGATTTTAGCTCTTCCCAAGCAAACGGGAGCCCAAGCTTCTGGAAGCTCTCTTGGTAAATTGGATGCGATGCTGTCCGAAGTCCCCGGGGCCTAGAATGCGGCAACGGAGATGTGGGACTGACACGGCACGGTAAGGCGGAGGTCGGACGGTCAGTGATCACCGGTGCTGGCGAAACGGGTGTCAGGTGTACCGGGCGGTCTTGAGATGATTAGCCTGATCCGGGACCAGGTGACCAGAGACTGTTTGGTGGCCGGCAATTGAATGTCGGAAACACGGGGGTGCGGTGGGCGTCCAGGCGGCTGAATGGATCCAGAAAACGTGAAGGAGTGGATTTCAACGTCGACCAAACGCGTTGAAGGGACCGAAGCTGAACAAAACACACTGGCCGAGAGGTGTGGCGGAGAAAGAGCGAATAGTACAGGTTGTTGGTCGAACGAGTGTGAGGCCAGGTGATGAAGCAACGGCAGACCGAGTTCCTTCCAGAACAAGACCAGACAAGAAGGAGGACTTGCTGGGGACTGGAGCGAGGGGATTCAATTTTTATTATGGACACCCACCCACCCACGCGCGCGCGCAGAGCAGAGCCATGGATGCTCAGGCACACGCAGAACGCAGAGTGACAGGAGGCGTCATCTTGTGCCTTCCTAGCTGCATGACGCCAGAGAATCGGTGCAATTTTTCTGCAGGCCCAAGTGGCTGGACGGCGCCGGGTCCAAGGGAGGGCTCGTGCTGCGAGCTAAAATTCCTGCAGGGGCTCGAGCCCGAGCCCGGCTAGGGATCACGGCGTAGTCTCCTGTTGGTCACGGGCCTAACCGGTTCTGGCACCACTGTTGAAAAACATCCAAAAACACAGGTGGCAGCACACACGCACAACCACACACAGTTGCAAGGCCAAAAGTCGGTCAAATCAAACCAAAAAAGGTGAAAAATGAAGGCCAAAAGCCTGGGAATTTGATGCAAGCAATGTTTTGATATGCGTCGCAGCCGGAAAAGGTGTTCAGGTATGGCTTGCGTGGGCAGGGTTGCAACTTAGACGACAGCAGCCAAACCACCTTACCTAGTCACCCAGTTTAAACCACCACCCAATTCAACAGCCAATTTAACAGCCAATTCAACAGCTAATTCAACAGCCAATTCAACAGCCAATTCAATAGCCTTGCAATTGCAGCCCGGAAATACAGGCTTCAATGTAAGCCATTGATTCACTGCGCAGGCCGGGCCGGGTGGAAGTGATGTGTTGACTGTCTTGATTGTGGGTGGTTGAAATATTCGTTCGATGGCCCTGCACGAAATCGCAGTTGATTTTAGTGTGTTTTGACCATTTTTCGATGTTTGTAGGATCTTTTCCCTGATGTGGCTAGGCCCGTGACCAACAGGAGACTACGCCGTGATCCCTAGCCGGGCTCCTCGAGCCCGGGTCCCGTTCCCCTGAGCCCTAACCCCAAACCGGAATAGAGGCATATCCCCCCTGAGAATGATCCTCTGTCAACCCTGCTAGCTCTGGGGCCTTCTCCCCTCCCGGAACTGAACGCGAGTGGACAGCGTGACAGCTTCATCGACGGCGTGGGTGTCGTGGGTGTATCTTTTCTTCTTTTGATTCTCGGGCTTTCTTCGTTATCTTTTTTTTTGACTGTGGTGTCTTGCTTTGGGACCACCTCACGATCTGTGTCACCGATGGCAACACCACGCGATTTCGAGATTCTTTTTTCAGACTGTTTTTCCGGTATCACAACAGTCTCTTCTCGTGGGAGAGGAGGTGTGCTCTCGGAATCATGCCTATGTGATAGTGATGATGGCGCCGCACAAATACCTTCACACCTCACTCATCATCCATCCGAAGGCTCGCTCTCTTGTCCGCCCGCCCATAAGAATAACAATTCTCTACTTGCCATCCCCCTTCAAATCATCATCATCCGTTCGCTGCCAACAATTAATTACCACATCTTTGCTTTGTTTGTCCCAACGCCACACCTCGTGTGAAATAAACCGTTTGTATCGTGTCGTCTGTCAATCTCCTGTCATCTCAACTGTGCTTGCTTCTCACCCGAGCGCCACTCACACCCGACGCAAATCTTGCCAATCCTCATCACATCATTTCAATCCAAAATTCTCCTCTTTTTGCTTCCACTCCTTCCACAACCTTCCCCATTTCATCTTAAGCCCTTTCCCCCCTCCCCATCATGGATGTCTCTTTATTTTTAGCCCTTCCCATGTCTCTCTGAAAAAGGATGGTAATAAAACATCGACAATCACCCATATCTTTGTTTACAATTTTTTTCCTTTACCACTCTACCATGGGGCTGAACCAACAGCGAGATTTCGTGCAACCCCCCATCCTCATGCAAACCCTCCACTAACTAATTAACCCTGGTCCGGAACAGCAGAAAAACAGAGACGAGACGAGACGAGACGAGACGACGGGAGCTCCCTATCAGAACAACACTCGCTACCATTATCAGAACGTCGTATCAACACTTCCCACTGGAGCACACACACACACTCACTGACCAACAACCCCGCGCCCCAGTGCAACCCTCAATCAACTTCAACAAAAGATGGAGGGGTAATCTCAACCTCATACGGCACAGACACGGCAAAAAAGAAAACCCCCCAAAACATATCGCGGCTCAGTTATGGAGATGATGACATTCAATACAGATACATAACATCAAATCCCCTCCACCATTTCATCATGTTTCCTAGGAGCAAGTTATCAATATCGATACCTACCTTGGCTCCACAGAGAGGAGGGTACGAATAGTGTATGTATTAACACTCTAGGTAACTATCTCAATCACCACCACCATCCCCTCCAATCACCCCTCCATCGCTTTGCACACTTCACTCACCTCTTAACATTACACACAAAAAGTCAAAACACCCAATGTAGTGTAGAGCTATGACATCGTGTGCATGCAAGCCGTCAACCGATGACCAGCAAAAACAAACCAGTCCCCATCATCCTCGCACCGCTATGACCCCTGCCAAGAAAACCAGCTGCAAAGCCTCTAGCCTTTTATGTAGTGAAGCCCAAGCACAACACAAAACACCACACAGCTACCTACCTACTAGTGTAGACACAAGCCGGCAGGGTTCTTTGTGTGTCGCAGGTTTTGTGGGGGGGGGGACCATCGTGATCGCGATAGCGTCTCAGATGAGGTTGACCAACTGGGTCAGTGGAGCAGTAGCGCGGACTATGTAGATCCTAGCAAGCGGTGTACACTGGGCAGGAAAAAATGGAACTTTTGAATAGCTTCAGAAAGAAAAAAAACCATAGGCTGTCTATATCCCGCTATTGTAGTCATCCCAACTTTTTGTTATTTTATTCTCAACCTCATATCAAAAACATCATCTCAGTTCTCAGCTTTCACCTCCTCCCCCTTGGGCGTTACCTCCCCCTCCTTCGCCTGCTGCTCAACCTTGATATCCTCCCCCTTGATCCCTCCCACCACCCTCAACCCCTCCGCCTGCTCGACAATCGCATCCAGCTGCTTCTTCCTATCAATCCGCACCTGCACCTCCCTGGCCAAGTTCTTCAGGTCAATCAGCTCTCCCTCCTTCAGAGGGTGATCCTCGGGCAGACCCATCTCCTTGATCTTAATCTTGCCCTGCGCCAGCTCATCCTCGCCCAGAATAAGCGCAAATGGCACCCCATTGGCCTCGGCAGCCTTGAACTGATTTTGAAGCTTGGGCTTGACCTTGTAGAGGAACTCGGCCTAATTGACACAACAAATGTTAGTGTACGGTGATGGACATGTTAGTAAAAGTGATGGTAATCTTACCTTGATGTTAGCGTCCCACAAACGGGCCGCAATCTCACTTCTCTCCTTCAGCAAGCCAGTGAAGTCCTTGCCACCACCAAAGGCCATGACGAAGACATCGACTTCGTTTTTCCTCTCCTTCTTGGCCTGGTTCGCCCTCATGATGGAGAAGATGCGGTCAATGCCGAAGCTGATACCCACACAAGGGACTTGAGTCTTGCCAGAGAACATGCCAACAAGGTTGTCGTATCTCCCACCAGCGGCAACGGAACCAATGCCGACTGTCGGGTCATCAGAGCGATCCTCGTCCTCGCCAGCCTTGCCCTTCTTCTTCTTGGACTTTTCCGCAGACGCCTCGGCAGAAGCAGCAGAAACCTTGGGGGCTGACCCCTCGGTCACAACCTCGTAGATAACTCCAGTGTAGTAGTCCAGACCTCTGGCTAATGAGAGATCGAACGAGACACTGTGGCCGGCGTTGAAGGCGTCGAGATAGGTGAAAAGCAGATCCATGTCGGCGAAACCCTGCTGCATAGAAGGGTTGGCGGCCAACTCTTCGTCCCTTTGGAGCTGCTCGAGAAGTTCCCTCTTGCCCTTGAGCACGACGTACTTTCCAATCTTGTCGGCAACCTCTGGCGCAAGACCCTTCTCCTCGACCATCTCCTTGCGGACATCCTCCCATGGCATCTTGTCGAGCTTGTCGACGGCAGACGAGATAGGGCGGATGGAGGCCTCGGGAACACCGCAGACCTGGAAGATACCATCAAGAATCTTGCGCGAGTTGAGCTTGATGGTGTACTTTCCTTGCCAGCCAAGGCCCTCAAAGACTTCGTTGATAATTCTGATCTGCCCGGGGTGTTAGTAGTGGTCAGTCGAGGATGGTGATGAATACACACGATCTCAGCATCGGGGATCATTGGGTCGTAGAGTCCAGCAATATCGAAACTACCCGCGTCATCAGTTAGGAGGCATTACGCTGTGTCTGATCTCCATAGTCCACATACTCGCATTGGTACTAGAAATCATGTCAGCAATCAAGTTCCTGCGTAGTGAAAAGGGGTTGACTAACAAACTCTCTCATACGGCCCTTCTTGACCGCAGGCTGATCTCTTCGGTAGACCTTCGCAATGTGATAACGCTTGATCTGTGAAATATCCTTGTTCATCGCCAGGAACCGAGCGAATGGGACGGTCAAGTCATATCTCAAACTGCAGAGCTCGCCGCCCTGGTCAGCAAGGTCGTACTGCAAGATATCCCATGTTAGTTATGTATTCCCCAAAGAGACACGAGACAAGGCTGACGAACAATGAGCTTGCTATCTTCTCCATATTTCCCTGTTGATTGCGATTTATTGATCAGTGATACATGCTCAGTTTCTGTCATCGATATTGTTGTTTCGTACCGGCAAGAATCTCTAGTAATGATAGTTAGCCAATGCGCCGGTGCTCCAAAATTAACAAGACTCGCATACCCTTCAACTCGAAGACAGGAGTGTCGATTGTTACACCACCGTGACGCTCTTTTCGTCCTGTCAGCCTTTGCTCTTGCACGTCATATTCCTGCTCGCCCACTACCTACTAAAGACGCTGGTGATGGTGTTGAAGATCTTCTCCCTAAGGACCATGTCCGTGCCGGACCCTGCAGAGGCGCATTAGTATAAGCCGTGATCGAGGAGGTAGACGGCCGGGTTGGAGTTCGACGCACAGTCTCTGGTGCCCTTAGGGGTCCTATGGTGGCATTGGTCAGCTTACATGTTCGATTCCTAGGATGTACCACCAGGCAAAGTATAGGGGGTGCCGTACTTGATCTCGAACTTGGGGGCCTTTGGCGCCATGTCTTCGATAGCGGGGTTGATGTCCTGGGGTCTTGGTGACGAGATGTGAAAGAGGCGTCTGGGTGCGGGAACGGAGAGGCAGGTTGCGCGGGTAGTCAATGTCGAAGCCAGTCGTCGTGATGGTCGAACAGACCGGATGGCAAGTACCCACGAGCTCTGCATTCAAAATGTGGCCGGGTGGGAATTCGGGCGCTGCGGGGTGACTCAATTGTGCCTCGCCTTGTCGCAGGTTGATGGGAAAACCTTCTGCAACAGCTGCAAGGCTGATGCTTGACTAAGATCCTGGGGACGATTTCATTGGCTGTTTCAGCTGGACGTCAGGCGATAACAGACACTAGATCTTATCGATGGCCGTCCATTGGTGCCCGGCTTTTGGAGAAAGTCCCACTACAAAATAACCCCGCCATATTTTCCTTGCCATATAAAACGAGCAAGACAACCATTTCATAGAGCGCCTCCCATTCACATAGTTTGAATCAACTCACCAATAGACTTGTATGTCCATTGAAGAAAGCGCTCTTCTGGAGCCTCGGACTAAGACGAAGTTTACACCAAAGGATACCACGCTTCTCAAACGACTTACACCACATACCCACTCGCTCATCCCTGCCATTACTCTCACAACTCTCTCACATGGTCAAGATCCTCAAACTACGACTTGAACAAGAAACGTCGGAAAAGAAGCCGGCTTTGAGCTGGGAGACGTTTCTATGGCTGCTACCAATGACAAATCTACCGAAGACAGTGAATCTTTCAGGAGCCAGCACGTCTAGAACCGACATGTACGAGGACCTCAGCCTGATCATCATCACACCGAGATGGCGGTCAACAAAACCCTGATGAGGCTCTGCTGTAGAACATACTCGGTTCTCTCGGATATGCAAAGTCGTGTCAAGATGAGTCTACTAACAAGTTACACAGTCGACTCTCCGCCTCAACAAGCTGTAGAGCGTGTGGTTCATTTTCACGGCAACTGTACCATGTCCCGGCGCAGGGTCGGGTTTAAGGTTTGGCAGCCGCATGTTGGACAGGTTGGCGCCGCCTGAACGGACTTTTACCCCTTCTGTCAAAAGATGAAGAAAAGTATTGAGTCAAAGATCGCTCTGTGCTACGCATACATGGATTTACTGCAGAACACCCGCCGTCGGACTGGTTCCCGCATTTCGCAATTGGTTCAACAGCCCGCCGCCGCCTCTGCATCAGTCTGCAACAGCCAATCTCCTTCATGGTTGAACCACCTTTTTGAATCCTTGCAGTGGATCTGAAAGTGCCGGAGAAGGCTTGCCAAAAGAGGCTCGCTGTTAAATAATGCGGTGGACACGGCAAACACGGTCCGTCCTTCAATGGTGGACATCGTCGACATTTACGGCGGTAGATATCTACAAACTGTTGATGTTGCACTGTTGAGTATATCCGAGTCTTGTCCGATCTCGACAAAATCTATGGGGTTTTCGATCGCACTTTGGACATCGAATTGTGGGGAGCAATCGGGGTAAGACGGTTGAAGTCCAGACTGGCATACTGGCAGCGTGGTAAGCAACCGCTCAATCGCCGGAGACGAGCGCCGTAAGCATGGCGCGAACGGGGATGACAGGGGAGCGAATGCTGCCTCTTGGCATCAAGAGCTGGGATGATGGATAGTGGCCAAGAAGCCAAGGGGACCTGGGCTTGCTTCTGGCCTTCTTCGTCCGCTCTTCTGAAAGTTCCCATCTGGACCGACACGCACTTCAAAACAAAGGCGTGCCCTCCCTTCAAGGCAGCAATAGCGGTTTGATTAGAACGCCTTGCCGACAACCTTGCGACGACCTACCCCTTACGCGATTCCTCGTTGACCAGGCTCTCACTTACGTACGCGTGTGGATTAAGTCCTACGGACGATTCCTTGTCGCTCATTCGTTCGTTCCCAAGGCTGCCACAGCAGGAGCTCCGATACAACGCAGGGAGTCAATATATCCCTTCAGAACTCGGGCTTCGGATCTGTTTGCTCTCCGTATTTCAAGGACCAATCTTGTTGTGTCCTTTACTTGCATAGAGACCTGCTGGGCTTTTGACATATCTGCTTGATACTTATAAGGCACAGCCTCTTTCTTGTTTGTTTCCCCTTTGGTACGACACCTCGAACAGCACGCGGCTCCACAAAGCCCCCTACCCCTTTTCTGACCATCCCAATGCTCTCTTGATTGGTATCAGCCAATCCAAACCTCTTCTCAAAGTCCATTCAGAATGGCAAGTGAGGTAGAGAGTATAGGGAAGTCAGATCCCACTCAGGTTTCTGAAAACACTAAACCCAACTCTCTCGACCACGCCACCAACGAAAAGAACGATGCGCCAGCCGCAACGGCACCCAAGGACCCTCAGGCGCGCCCTGAAAGAGAGGCCACTTTCAAAGACTACCTGCGGGTGTTCACCTATGCGACAAAATGGGACTTCGTCATGATGGTAGCCGCTGGCGTGGCTAGTATCGGAGCCGGTACCACGATGCCGCTCATGAACATTGTCTTTGGAAGACTGATTGGCGACTTCAACAACTACTTCACCCCCAACGCCCAGTCACAGTCCGACTTCGAGGCGCAAACCAACAAGATGGCGCTGTACATCTTCGGTCTGTTCATCGCCCGCTTCGGTCTCAACTACATCAACAAGTTCTGCTTCCGTCTCATCGGTATCCGCATGTCCGCCGCCATCAGATTACATTACATGAGATCTCTCTTCGGCCAGACCATCCACGTACTCGACTCGATGCCTTCTGGAGCCGCGGCCAGCACAATCACCGGAACGTCCAACACACTGCAGCTGGGTATCTCGGAGAAGCTGGGCACCTTCCTCGAGTTTTCTTCCACTATTACCACCGCCATCATTGTCGCTTTTACTTACGATTGGGCCCTCGCTCTCGTTACATCCTCCGTCATCCTTTTTATTGCTTTGGTCATCGGCACTATGCTCCCTTTTATTCTCAAGGGCCAGACGAGACTCACCAAGGCCGAGGCAAAGGGCACATCTGTGGCCACCGAGTCGTTCAGCGCCATCAGAATGATCAGCTCCTGCGGCGCAGAGTCCCGCATGGCAAGGAAATACGCCGAGTGGGTCAAGAAAGCGAGACAGGCTGCCCAGTTCTCTTCTCCCTTCTTCTCGATCCAGTTCGGCGGCATCTTCTTTGGTCTGTACGGGTCTTTTGCCTTGGCTTTCTGGTACGGGATGAAGTCCGTGGTGGAGGGACGGATCGACAACATTGGGACCATCATCATTGTCCTCACGTCTGTCATGATGATGGTTATCTCTCTCGAGCGCATCTCCACCCCTCTCATTGCCGTTTCCAAGGCCATGGTTGCGGCTGCTGAGTTCTTTGCTGTGATCGACGCGCCCAAGCCGAAGATGGGAACGCTGAAGGAGCCGGATGTTAGCGCTGATCAGGATATCGTTTTTGAGGATGTTGTGTTTGCTTACCCGAGTCGGCCGTCGAAGAAGGTGTTGGATGGGCTTAACTTGAGGATTGCGGCGAATATGAACACGGCTATTGTGGGCCCTTCTGGTTCGGGGAAGAGCACGATTGTCGGGTTGATTGAGGGGTGGTATACGCTTCATGATCAGTATGTTATCGCCAAGGCTGTCGCGAAGGATCCGGCAAAGGAGAAGAAGGAGAAGGAGAAGGAGAAGAAGAGGAAGGAGGGGAAGCTGGTGGAGAAGAGCGAGGATGAGGATGAGGAAGCCGGACCTGCGCCGATTGATGCTGAGGATGTTGGGCCTCCTGTGGAACTGAGCGGGAGCATCTCGACCTGTGGGAAGGAGCTGGGGGATATTGATATCAAGTGGTGGAGATCTCAGATTGGCCTTGTTCAGCAGGAGCCTTTTCTTTTCAACAACACCATCTTTGAGAATGTTGCTACTGGTCTTATTGGGACTGAGCATGAGAACGCGTCGAAGGAGGAGAAGATGAAGTTGGTCAAGGAAGCTTGCGCGGAGAGTTTTGCCGATGAGTTTATTGACCGGTTGCCGGATGGTTATGAGACCCAGGTTGGAGATTCCGGTGCCAAGTTGAGCGGTGGACAGAGACAGCGCATTGCTATTGCCCGGAGTATCATCAAGAAACCCAAGATTCTGATTCTGGACGAGGCTACCTCTGCCATCGATGTTCGCGGCGAGCGCATTGTTCAAGCTGCACTCGAGAGAGCCTCCAAGGGCCGCACCACCATCACCATTGCCCATCGGTTGTCTACCATCAAGAACGCGGATCGCATTGTCGTCTTGCAGAACGGAAAGGTCGCTGAAGAAGGCACCCATGACGGTCTTCTTGCCAACGAGCTCGGTGTCTACTATGGTCTTGTGCACGCCCAGAAGCTGTCGCTTGGTGAGGATACTGGCGAAGATAACCTCCAGGAAGAAGACATCGCTGCCGTTCTGACCAGGGAGAAGAGCGCCGCAGTCTCGGAAAAGGACGCTATCAAGAAGAATGTTCCCGTTTGGAAGGACCGCAACCTCATCAATGGCTTTGGCAAGCTCCTATCTGAGCAAAAGAGCAGGTTCCCATTCTACATCATTGCCCTTCTCGGTGCCATGGGAGCCGCCTCGGCCATCCCCATCCAGGCTTACCTGTTCGCCCAGGTTGTCGGCGTCTTCCAAGACCCCTTCAATCTCCTAGCAGGAGCGACATTCTGGTCCAAGATGTGGGCTGCCCTCGCGGCCGGTGTCGGATTCAGTTACTTCCTGACAACCTACGTCTCAACCAGCGTCGAAGGTTTCATTTCCGCCGCCTACAAGCAAGAGTACTTTGAATCCATCCTCTTCCAGCCTACCTCCTATTTCGACAAAGACGACAACGCCACCGGCCAGCTCACCGCCCGCTTGTCATCCGACCCCCAAGCGCTGAAGGAAATGCTAGGTATCAACATCATGATGATGTTCATCGGTGTGTTCTCTCTGATCGGTGCCCTCGCCATCTCCTTCGCCTTTGGCTGGAAACTCGCCTTGGTTGCTACCTGCGTCACTGTCCCTATGGGTTTGTTGGCGGGCTACTACCGCATCCGGTATGAACTCCAATTCAACGCCATGAACGAGGCTGTGTTTCAAGAGTCCTCCAAATTTGGCGCCGAGTCCATCTCTGCCTTCCGCACTGTTAGTGCCCTTGTTATGGAAGATAGCATTTGCAATCGGTACCAGAACCTCCTCAACGGGCACGTCACGGGCGCGTACAAAAAGGCTCGTTGGACGACCTTCATCTTTGCCTACGCTGACTCTGTCGGTCTGGGGTGCACGGCTCTCATCCTCTGGTACGGCGGCCGTCTGCTCGCCGCAAGGGAGTACGATGTCATCGCCTTTTTGGTCACGTACATGGCCATGATCCAGGGTGCCGAGTCGGCCGGCCAGTGGCTTTCCTTCGGACCAAACGCTGCGCAGGCCGCCGCCGCCGCCAACAGGATCCTCCAGGCAAGAGACAGCAAGATTAAGGATTCTATTTCCGCGGCGGAGCAGATCCCCGATACGGAAGGGGGGATCGCGATTGAGCTGAGGGATGTCCACTTCAAGTACCCCACCCGCAACGTTTCCATCTTCCGCGGGCTGAACATCACCATCGAGAAGGGGCAGTTCGCCGCTCTCGTCGGCGCGTCCGGGTCGGGCAAGACGTCGATCGTTTCGTTGCTGGAGCGGTTCTACGACGTGGACAAGGGGCAGATTCTCTTCAACGGGAAGGACATTGCCGAGGTCAATGTGTACGAATACCGCAAGCTGCTGTCGCTTGTGGCGCAGGAGCCGTCGCTGTTTCACGGGACGATTAGGGAGAATATTTTGCTGGGGGTGGACCCGGAGAAGGTGACCGAGGAGGAGCTGCATGATTGCTGCAAGGACGCGAGCATACACGAGTTCATCATGAGTTTGCCCGAGGGGTATAACACGAATATCGGGAGCAGGGGGGTTAGTCTGTCGGGGGGCCAGAAGCAGAGGTTGAGTATTGCGAGGGCGCTGATTAGGAATCCGAGGGTGTTGTTGTTGGATGAGGCGACTAGTTCGTTGGATTCTGGTAAGTTTTCTTTGCCGATCGAATGATTTGGGGATGATGATGATGATGATGGCTGACTGACGTGTTGCGCGATAGAAAGCGAGAAGTTGGTTCAAAAGGCGTTTGAGAGGGTTGCCAAGGGGAGGACGACGGTTGCGGTGGCGCATCGGTTGGCTACGATTCAGGGGGCGGATGTGATTTATGTGTTGGGAGAGGGCAAGGTGCTGGAGAAGGGGAATCATAATGAGCTGTTGAGGAAGAAGGGGGTTTATTGGCATATGGTAAGTTTCTTCTTTCTGTTTGGAATTTTGGATGGGGTTTTGCTAACAGAGATGAACAGTGCCATAATCAGGCTTTAGACCGTTAGAGAGTTCGATTCTTGTTCATGACTTGTTAACATGGGGTTTGGGGTGGTTTTTTTCTTGGATATACTTTTTTTTATTTTAGTTTTTGGATCTTGGGCTTTGAGGTCGACGCATATCCAACTCATTCTTGTAGCAAGCAAAGCGAGCGAGCGAGAGAGCAACTTTTTTTTTTTTTTGAGACATGTTTCACACATATAATAGATATTCTTTCGAACGAGACGCTGTGTCTCTAGCAGTGCTTTCATACACATTGAGATTGACCAAACAGACCTGTTCAGTTGTCATCGGTGGTTGTGGGCAGGTCTCAGCCAAGTTGATCTTAAGCTTGAAAATTGAAGAAGTTTGACAAGTATTCAACTCACCAACAGTCAAAACGTTCATTTACGTCACTTTTAAAGCCGGCACAGTCGCCGCAACCCCCACCTTAGCTCGTTCAAGCTCTTATCTCTCACCAGCTTCCCCCCTCCGTGGCGTCCTCGGAGAAAGCGATATCCTGCCGGCAGAGATCGCTACCACAACCAACGGGTTTCATTGGACCCTGGTGTAAGTGCTGAAGATAAAGGCAGAGGAGCAGAACAGGATTGCTGCATTTCCGCTGAGTATTCCAAGGCCCAGAACGTTTTGCCTGCTTGATTTATATGCCGTTCTTATCCCCCCCAGTCTTTTTCTACGTTCAATTATTGAGTTGCTTTGATTTTTCAGTATTCTGAAACAGTGAGACATCAGCCATGGACTCGACAGATGAATTCAGCCCCTACCGGGAGGACGGAAAGCTTGTATGTTTTTGTTTCATATATCTCTCTTTGCTCCGCCATAACCAACCTCGCTGAAGCTAAAAATGATATATAACAGTACGGCTTCGTCTGCGTGGTAACGGGCGCCTCCCACCCCATAGGACAAGCCATCATCCATGAGTTAGCCGGTAAGAGACGACTTCCCTACCTGATATATATATCCCTCTCCCACAATCCACACCCGATCTATACTAACAACCTCCCTCCCCTCCCAGCTCACGGAGCAGCAGCCATCTACGGTACCCTCCCCTCCCCTCCCCTCCCCATCCCCCCCCCCCCTTTCCACCCTATAACTAACCCCCCCTTCCCCCTTATCCAGCATGCTCCCCCTCCCCCTCCCCCAGCACAACAACAACAGCCCTATCACCCTCCCTCCCCCCCCTCCCCTCCCCCCTCCCCGCTCCCCCCGACCAAAAACCCCCCCCAACAACAACAACAGCAGCAACAAAAATAATCCCCTACCCCACCACCACCACAGACCACGAGCTCGAAACCCTGACCCTAATCGACGAAATCCTCGCCACCTACGGCCGCCTCGACGTCTGGGCCTGCGCTCCCTCCCCCCTCCTCGGCCCCCCCTCCATCTTCGACACCACCACCCCGACCCTCCACTCCCTGTTCGAGAACCACGCCCTAGGCCCCTTTTTCGCCTTGAAGCACGCCCCCGCCGCGATGGGGAAGCTCTCCCCCGAGAAGAAGGGGGGGGGGTACCCGATGGCTGTGAGGAAGGGGAAGGCGTACGGGAGTATTATCGTTGTTGTTGTTGATCAGGGAAGAGGAGGAGGAGGAGGGGGAGGAGGAGGGGTGGGGTACGAGATGGTCAGGGCTGCGGTTGGGGGGGTGGTGAGAGGCGGGGTGGGGGTGTTGAGGGGGACGGGGGTGAGGGGGAATTTGGTTAGTTGCGGGTTGGTTGGGGATGGGGATGATGATGGGGATGATGATGGTGATGGGGGGGAGGGGGAGGGAAAGGTGAGTTTGAAAAACGGGACGGAGACGGGGGATATATAAGGGGAGATAGATGGATGGTTGCTGACATGAAAAAAAAATGAAAAAAACAGGCAGAGGGTATACCGCTTGGGCGAATTGCCCAACCTAAAGAAATCGCGAGGGTGGTCGGGTTTCTAGCGAGCGGGTTCTCGAGTTACATCACGGGGGCGAATTTGGTTGTGGATGGGGGGGTGAGGTAGGGTTGACTCCCGTCCGTCTCTTTGATCTTTGTTCCAAGCAAGATTCAAAAGGTGGTGAAAAGCTGACGGTGTGAAACTGCTAGTGCTATGAGTCCGAGTATTGTTTCCATTTAGGAAACAAGAGTGAACGCGTTGGGTACCTATGTTGAGGAAAAGAATGTTTACCTACCGAGCTTCTATGAATACACGAGAGCATCTAGAGTCAGGTCATGGTGTAAGAGTGATGTTTTTGGAGGTGTAGTAGGCACCGGATTTATACTGATTCTATCGTTTGCTTCCGTTGTCATAGTATCTTCAATAACAAGCGAGTTTATGGATCGCTCTTGCTCTATGCCCGTCTACAGTTGGTCCATGCACAGCTGGAAAAGGGGCAGCACCTTGCCATCGGCAACTGTCATTCGGCTCCCACGTCAAGGCTGAGAGGCGTCTTGATAGGAGCAGAAGCAGGAAACACTGCCCAGCAAGCAATACACCAGCAAGAGCTACTTCATTGTAGGGGGTGGATTGTTGGTTGGTACACAGGAGGCCAGCGGCAGTGCTCGCACGATGCGATACGCAAAGTAAGACTCTCAGAACTAGTTTATACAAAGGGAATACAACTGCCTCTCCCTTGCCCCACATCTCCTTTTCTGCTCACTCTCGTGTATGGTCGATGATGGAAGAAAAAGGTGAGCTTCTATCACGCAAAGAACCGCTTTTTTGACACTAAACAACAATTTACATGTCCGCAGAGGCGGTGGCACCAGTGATAATTTCAACCAACTCGCCGGTAATGACGGCCTGGCGGGTACGGTTGAAGAGAATCTGGTACTTGCTGATCATCTCACCAGCGTTCTTGGAAGCGTTCTGTGACGGGTGGGTCAGGACCAGTTCATAACATGTGCATCAAAATCAAAACAGCAAAAACTTACATCCATGGCGTTGCGGCGGGCAGAGATCTCGCAAGCGTGACCCTCGGCAAGAGCCCAGTAGAGGGAGTTGGCAAGGGAGTACTCGCGGAGGTTGGGGAGGACGCCCTCCTCGACCTCGAAAGCGGCAAAGTTGGCTATTGAAACAAAAATCAGCCAGAGGTTCTTCTACAAGTTGTGATTTGAGTCGAGGACTACGCACGGGAGTTGACAAAAGCCTCCTCGGAAAATCCCTCAATGATGGTGGGCTCGTAGCTGGTGGCGTTGATGAACTTGTTGTAAAGAATCTCAACCTCGGAGTAGTCACCCTGGAGCTGGACGATCTGGTCGACGATGGACTGGGCCTCGGTGAAGGTGGGGACGTCCTTGCCGGTACCAGCGAAGCTCAGGACGATGTTCTTAGCATGGGTACGCGAGAGCTGGGCCTTGGCCTTCTCGCCGAGGATGACGAGGTCGAAGTTGTCCCCCTCGGTAGCGGCCCTCCGGCGGATGAAGCGGGCAAGACCAGAGTGAACACCACCGCAAAGACCCTTGTCGGAGCTGCAGACGACGACGAGCTTCTTCTTGCCCTCACCCTCGAGGGGCTTTGTCTCGGCCGACTCGTAGACCTTGTTGCTGGTCTGGCCGTAGCTGCGCGACTCGGTCATGGCACGCTGGGCACGGTTGAGCTTGGTCGAGGCAACAATCTTCATTGTCTTGGTGATCTTCTCGATGTTGCGAATCGACTTGAGGCGGCCCTCGATTTCACGGAGGGTAGCGAAGGTGGCGGCCGGAGCAGCAGCCCTGCATGTCGCAACCGTGGGTTAGTATTTTTGTTCTGCTGCATGTCCTCTTTCTTTCCATGTTTCCTCTATGCCATTTCCCCTTCCCCTAGCCCAGAGTTCCTCTCCACCATGCGGATATATCGTGTTGTGGTGTTCGGTGCTGCTCGGGCCCTCTCTCTCTCTCTCGACGGCTTTCCTAGGGAGCTCGGGGCATGACGAAAAAGTCCAGGGAAAGGCATTTGCACATACCGGGAGGAGGCGGCAGCGCCGGCTCTCAAAGCCGGACGGGCAGCTCTTGACAGCATGGCGAAAGGATCTGGGGATTGTTCTCTGCTGGCTGGCTGTGGCCCCGGTTGACCACGATAAATGTGCTGGCGTCAATTGAGCAGCGGGAGGTTGTGGCTCAATCGATCGGAGATGCAATTGGCGTGAGAGGTTTGCTGAGCTTCGGCTCCACACCCATCCCGCTTCCTGCTCGTGCTCTGGGTGTTGTGGCTGCCCCTTCCGTTTTTCCAGCTTTCCCGGCAGAGAGAGCCAAGTGGCTGTGGCTGACAGCCCGGGGCGGGGGTGATAGAGTGACCTGCCAGCTGGCGAGACCGGAATTCCATCTGTTCTTCAGAGTGCCCCACTGAGAAAGCCTGAAAGGTAGCAGCTTAGTCATGGTTTGATGGTGACCGACCCCCCTACCATCCTGCGCAGCGTTTCTTCGCGCTACGAAACTTGACTGCGTGTCTGTCTGGTGTGGTCCCGGCCGCACAGAGGCAGAAGAGGCTACCAAGGCTCGCCAAGTGGATCCCCCCGTGGCCCATAATTATCTTTAACCTCGTCCGTCGCCCCAGCTTCTGGACTCGTGGAATCCCTCTTTTTCCCTCCCTGGGTCTTCCTTCTTACCTCACACGTTCTCTGTCTCACGCATCGCTCTCCTATAGACCAGAGGCCGTCGACTGCGCGTCTTTCCCTCTTCGATAGCACCGACTTTCCCTTCAACAGCCTCGCTACATTCCTTCCCTTCCGAGAGCCGGCCTTTCTTACAACACAAGACTCGGCCAGTTTTGCTGCTTTTGCGAATCCGCCATTTTCCACGTCTTCGATCAACTGCGCCGCTTTGCGCCTTCCTCAACCTGCCACTCTTCTCTCTCAACAGCAACACTCGTGACAAATCGCAATCTTAATCATGGCTTCTGACAGCTCTGACGATGACAGGCCTTTGGCAGGCACGAACGGTTACAGTGAGTTCCGTCTCCCTACCTACCTACTCCTTAGAGCCGTCACACTCTAGGTCCAACGCCAATTTTTTTGCCTCCTCCTCAACGTATCCTACCGTGTCACGCACTTGGGATTCGTGCCAGGTTGGCGTGCCACAGTCTTGACTGCGACCTTCTCGCTCAACTGCTTGCCTCGATTGCTTCCTATGCAGGCAATGCACGATTGAATGCTATTGTCACCTGGCAACCTGTCGAGGCACAATCAACCAAAACAGAAAAGCAATCTGTACTGACATCCTTACCATCAGAGTCCGCTCAAAAGATCTCACCAGCCGTCGACCGCAAGATGGATAAACTCGCTTCCAGGGCCCGTCCGGCGCCCCCGAACGTCTCGATTCGCAATGGTCCTGTGGAAGACGACGCGATGGAAATCGACACCACACCCAACGGTGGCCCCAAGCGGAAAGCGCGCAGCTCTCTTGGCCAAGCGGTCAGTTACAAGGACGAGTCGGACAGCGACGACGGCGCACCACTGGTAGGTCATCTCGGTTGCGTGTGGGATTCCATTAGCTAACCATCTCTCAGGCCAAGCGTCAAAAGTCCAAACATAAGCAGGAAGACTCCGACAGTGACGATGAGCCAATTGCGAGAAAGAAGAACGGCGCCAAACTGCCTCCTTCCATCAAGGACACCGCCATGGTGGACTCCTCAGATGATGACCAGCCTCTAGGGACCAAGATCGCTCAGAGGAAGGCGGCGATTGAGAAGTCCGCTGCCAAGAAGAAGCCGGCTCCGAAGAAGGCGATCAAAGACGAGTCGGATGACGAGCCACTGGCCAAGCCCAAGAAGCGTCAGTCAAATGGTGTCTCGGCAGCGAAAAAGACCAATGGTGTCAAGAAAGAGGAGTCAGACTCGGATGCACCCATCGCTAAGAAGGTCAAGAAGGAGGCTCCCGCCAAGGCCAAGGTCAAGGCGGCAGCTGCACCTGCCAAAAAGGGCAGATTGGTCAAGGAGGAGTCGGTGGCCAACAGCGCTGCGGACGAGGAGGAAGAGGAGGAGTATCGGTGGTGGGACGCGCCAAAGAAGGAGGATGATTCCATCAAATGGAACACCTTGGAGCACAATGGTGTTCTCTTCCCGCCCGCTTATGAGCCTCTCCCCAAGAACGTGAAGCTCATATACAACGGCACGCCGGTCAATTTGCACGTGGATGCCGAGGAGGTAGCGACATTTTTCGGTTCCATGCTTCATTCCACCCAGAACGTCGAGAACCCCACTTTCCAGAAGAACTTCTTCAAGGACTTCAAGGATATCCTCAAGGAAACCGGCGGTGCCAAAGACGAGAATGGCAAGGCCGTTGACATCAAGGACTTTGCCAAGCTCGACTTCACCCAGATCTTCAACTATTACAAGGGTCTGAGCGATGCGAAAAAGGCTCGTCCAGCTGCGGAGAAGAAGGCGGAGAAGGCGGAGAAGGACAAGTTCGAGGCGCCCTACATGTACTGCAAGTGGGATGGCCGGAAAGAAAAGGTGGGCAACTTCCGCGTCGAACCGCCAGGGCTTTTCCGTGGTCGTGGTGAGCATCCCAAAACTGGTACCGTCAAGAAGCGCGTTCTACCCGAGCAAGTCACCATCAACATTGGCAAGGAGGCCAAGGTCCCAGATCCGCCAGCGGGACACAAGTGGAAGGCTGTGCAACACGACAATAAGGCAACCTGGCTGGCAATGTGGCAGGAGAACGTCAACGGCAATTACAAGTACGTGATGCTGGCTGCCAACAGTACCGTCAAGGGCCAAGCCGACTACAAGAAGTTCGAGAAGGCTCGCGAGCTCAACAAGCACATCGAGAAGATCCGAGCCGACTACACCGCCGAGCTCAAATCCGAGGTCATGGCCGATCGACAACGTGCCACCGCCATGTATCTCATTGACAAGTTTGCACTCAGAGCTGGCAATGAGAAGGACACGGAGAACGAGGCCGAGACAGTAGGCTGCTGTTCGCTCAAGTTCGAACACGTTACTCTCAGGGAGCCCAACACGGTCATTTTTGACTTTTTGGGTAAGGACAGCATTCGCTTCTACAACGAGTTCACGGTGGAACGGCAGGTCTTCAAGAACCTGAAGCTGTTCAAGAAGCCTCCAAAGGCGGATGGAGATGACATTTTTGACAGGCTCACTGTAAGTTGTTATTGTTTCTGAAAACGACCTGCAGTCAAGTTTACTAACGCACCTGGCAGACCTCTCAACTCAACAAGCATCTCTCCAGCTACATGCCCGGCCTTACAGCAAAGGTGTTCCGTACCTACAATGCCTCGTACACCATGTCCAAGCTTCTTCAGTCGCTCCCGGTCGAGAACATTACCGTGGCTGAGAAGATCAAGTTGTACAACGATTGCAACCGCGAGGTCGCCGTGCTTTGCAACCACAAGCGTACCGTTGGTGCGGCCCACGAGGCGCAGATGGAGAAGCTTGGAGACCGTATCAAGGGTCTAAGGTATCAAAAGTGGCGCACCAAGATGATGATGCTGGACCTCGACCCCAAGCTTAAGAAGAAGAAGGGCGCCGACTACTTTGCACTTGACGAGGACATCACCCAGGAGTGGGTCCTGAAGCATCAGCAGTTCCTTCTGGAGGAGCAGACGACCAAGATCCAGAAGAAATTCGACAAGGACAACGAGAAGCTCGCTGCCGAGGGCAAAAAGGTGATGAAGGACGAGGAGCTTAAGGAGCGACTCGAGGTGGTCAAGGAGCTTGAAGCCAAGTTCAAGAAGGAGAACAAGACCAAGAAGGTCGAGCCTGAGGGTAAAACGCCCACGGTCGACAAGCTTGAGGCAGCTGTCAACAAGTTTGATGAGCGTATCAAGACGCTCGAGCTGCAATGTGCAGATCGTGAGGGCAACAAGGAGGTTGCCCTGGGCACATCGAAGATCGTAAGTTTCCCCGCAGCGATGGCTTGCTCTCAACTCAAAACTAACATGCCACCCTCCAGAACTACATCGACCCTCGCCTCACAGTCGTCTTTGCCAAGAAGTTCAACGTTCCTATTGAGAAGTTCTTCTCCAAGACGCTACGCGACAAGTTCAAGTGGGCGATTGAGTCGGTCGGCGACGACGACACATGGGAGTTTTGAGCACACATACAGGATCAGCTCGTTTTATCTATTTAATGTTGTATACTATACCATCGCCAACCTTCGCCGCATGCCATCATTCACGATATTTACGCGTTGCATTCCAGACGATCACGGTTCGGCTACTCACATATAGGCCTCCAGCTTACTCTGACCTCGTTGCATTACAAAACTATCCCTGCAATCCCGGGGCGACTGGCGTTGATTATATGGGGTTAAAATGGAGTTCGGGCAGAGGAGATGAAAAAAGAGAGGTGAAAAGGAGAGGTGGAAAAGGGATGATGGGATGGTCTATCAGTGATCCCAAGGAGTAAAACAACACAAACAGTTAGCCTGAAGAAGCGTTGAGTTATGCTATGATGCAGTGATTTCAATGCCGAGTGAATGTGTCTCCTTGCTCCAGTATCTGGAATTCCGTGAAGTCATGGGATGGGAACTTGGTATAAAACAAACCAAAACATCATGATCAAACTGAAGAGATGGCACCTGAACGTGGATGACATAAACAGGGGGGGGCCTGCTGACAGTCTGGAGGTTTCATTCTTTTATATCTGTATGACATCAATTGTTCTCGATTACCAGCAAAAGATTCCAGTCGTGGGGTTCTTCGTACATAGTGTACCGAGATCTTGTTCCTTCAACCGACCGTTGGGCGATTGATTGCATAATGTGGGTCCCGACCTCGTTTTTGACGTTGCGCCAAGACCTTTTAAGCACAACCAGCCACCTGCTCACCTGCTGTACGGCGCAAAGAAAGTTGGCGCTGCGCCGAGTTTTTGTCAGATCCACATTCCCAACCTCCTCTGAAAACATTGAATGCATGGTCCGAGAAAAGACGGACGCGCTCCGCCGCAATCCCTGCCGAGCTGGGCCCCTGGGGAAGGGGGAACTGATGACGACAATTGGGGGAGGTGTAAGGTGGTTGGGATGATGGGTTTGTTGGTGGGGGGGGAGCTGGATAAAACCGAGGGAGTGGACGGCGCATACTACAAGCTTGCACTCAGTGTGTTGCTCTCTCTTCCCGGCTTTTTGTTTGTGTGTGTATTGTGTGTGTGAGAGAGACAAGTTTCAATATCGAAGAGATAAATTTCTATAATTTCATTGTTTGACGGGGACTCGACCATTTGCAACCCTCTTTGTGTCTCGGATTCGATTTCGCGAGTAATATCCTCGGTTTATCTCATCCCTTACATTTTTGACGACCATCTTCTGGCGAGATAACGAAAGAAAGATGCTGTTCTCCCGACGATGGAAGACAGCAGCAGCAGCAGCTTCGGCTGCGCTGGCCACCGGGGTTTTATCACAGACTTGGTCGGATTGTAACCCATTACACAGTAAGTTTACTTCCACTACCTTTGCCCATCAACCAATCTCTAACATTATCTCTCTCTCCCCCCCATAGCCACCTGCCCCGCCAACACAGCCCTAGGCATGACAATCAACGTCAACTTCCGCCTCGGCTCCGTCGACTCCTTCATCCCCTCGGGCGGCACCCCCTCCTACTCCCCCTCCGACGGCGTCTCCTTCACCGTCTCCCGCCCCGGCGAGGCCCCCCAGCTCACCTCCCTCTTCTACATCATGTTCGGCCGCGTCGAGGTGACGATGAAGGCCGCCCCCGGCGCCGGCATCGTCTCCTCTCTGGTCTTGCTCTCCGACACCCTCGACGAGATAGACTTTGAGTGGCTCGGCGCCGACGACAGCGAGGTGCAGACAAACTACTTCTCCAAGGGCCAGACGACCACCTACAACAGGGGGCAGTTCAACCCCGCCCCCAACAACCAGCAAGAGTTCATCACCTACACCATCGACTGGACCCCCCAGCGGATCGAGTGGCACGTGGGCGGGACGCTGGTCCGGACGCTGGGCTACGACGAGGCGGCGGGGCAGTACCCCCAGACGCCGATGCAGGTCAAGTTCGGGGCCTGGTCCGGGGGGGACGCCTCCACCAACCCGCCCGGCACGGTCGAGTGGGCCAGGGGCCCGACGGATTACTCCCGCGGGCCGTTCAGCATGGTGGTGAGGAGCGCGGTGGTGACGGATTACTCCACGGGCAAGAGCTACACCTACGGGGACAACAGCGGGACGTGGCAGAGCATCCGGTCGGAGGGGGGCAAGATTTACGGGAATAGCGGCGGGGCGGGGGGGATCACGGTCACGGCGAGCGCGGCGCCGGTGGCGACGGATGTGAGCCCTACCGTGCCGGTGGGGGGGATTGGGCAGGGGGACACGGCCACGCAGACGGGGTGGCCGTGGGAGGCCACGGGGACGGACGGGAGGGGGGGCCAGGGGGCGATTCCGGAGGGGTGGAGGATCACGCCGGATGGGAAGCTGAGGCCTATTGGGGGTAGCACTGTGAGTGAGTAACGTTCTTTGCCCCCCCCTGAAAAGGAAGAAAAAAACAAAAAAAAAAAAAGAGTTGAGGAGGGCTCGGATTGAGTTTGGTTCTTGACCTTTGGGAGAGGATGAAAAAAGCTAACGGTTTGTGATGGTTAGACACCCCCAATCCCGTGCTCTTGCTTGGGCCATTCTTCCTCGTCGTCGCCACCATCGGGTGTGGACGGTGGAACTTTTTCTGAGTCTCGGTCTGAGACTGTCTTGACGACGACGACTTTTGCGACGTTTGCTACCGAGACGAGCGCTGCGAGTTCTGGTGCTGGGGGTGGATCAAATTCCGGGGACGCACCGCCTCCAGAACCACTGGGAGCACCGCCGCAGAACGAGGCTGGGAAGAAGCTGATGCCTTTGATGATGGCGCCAATGGTGCTGGGCGCTGGTGTTTTGTTGCTTTGAACATTTGCTCTTTTCTTTTCTTGTATTTGGGACTGGAGCACTGAGCGGGTTTGGCCTTTTTTTTTTCTTTTTTTTTTGTTTTTTTTTTTTTTGCATTTTGGGCATGGCGTTTGGGCAAAGGGAAACATACCATAGGTGGGGAATTACATATTCTTTTGCTGCGATAGACCTCTGGGGGATTGTAGATAAGTAGACATTTCACTCGAGTGAAGGACATAATATGCATAATCATTATTGAACAGACTTGATGTTGCAAGTGCTTGTGTGCAGCATATCGGCGACGGTTGTTTCTTTCTTGACAGCAACAGCCAACAACAGCCAGCAACCCGAAATACCACACACACATCTCATACCTAAACGGGTGGGGTAGAATAGATAGAATGTGTTGTACATTTTCTGTCTTATACTTGCTCCTAACATGTTGATTTGGTGACTGTTGCATAAGGCAACAACCATGCTACCTAGCCACTTCGACTTGTGTACACACGCACCCATCCACGAACCCATCCACGAACCTGATTCACACATACTCTTTATTAGTACGGAGCCTTTCATACTCCGTAGATCATACCTACCGACCCACTATCCAAGTAACCCTCAAATGTTTTTTCTGCCGTCTGCAAAAAAAACAAGCCAACTAACCAACCCCTTTTCAACCCCCCTATCTGTACCTACCTACCACCCTTCCAACCACCCTTCCAACAACACCTCCTCCAACCTGCCAAAAAACCTAAATCCCCCCCCCCCCCTTTTCATCCCCTAAAGATCACAGTGTTGGCCAAAAAAAACCAAAAAAAAACACAAGAACAAGGGGGCCAACCCGGGTATTGAACCCGGGACCTCTCGCAAACTTTTTGTTTCCTCTCCCACACCACCCAAAGGCAGAGAGGCTCAATCGTAAACAAACTCAGGGTGGGTGGACCCTAAGCGAGAATCATACCACTAGACCAGCGGCCCCTTTTTTTCTTTCTTTTTCCCCCCAAATCCAACTCAGTTTGAATTATATTCCTCCCCCAACCCCCCCCCCCCTTTCCCCACCCCCCCCTCCGCGAACAAAAACTCATAAAATGATTGCCCTCTTCCCCCTTGACACCAACCACTAACTAAACACTTAAGGCCACGGTAAAAAGTCAAGCGTTACTACTTGTCTCGGTTCGGGCAAAAAAAAAAGGTTTGATAACAAGTTTCATCCTCAAGACACTCCCTAGCAAAAAGGAACCACGTCGAGTCAAAAGCACAAACACTACCTAGTCAAGCAAAGGGGGTTACGAGGAGGTTGGTTAGACACAAATCACAATAGACATCCCGCCGCTGTTCTTCTTGATCGTCATCCCATTCACATCTTTTCTACTCTCTCTTAGTAAAAAGTGTTGAACTTTCCTTTTCCTTTCCCTTTTCCATTTCCCATCTCTTTTTACATACAATCAAAACCCCTACCCGCCTTCCTAATCCCACCCACCCTGTTGTCCTATAAACCCGCCATATCCCATTTACATTGTATTTATTCTTTCATTTTTCACACATCAAAACCAGACAACAAATCCTGTTTGTAGTCCGGGGGTATCGTCATTATTTATTTTCTCGTCTTGTTTTCTTTTTTACTTTATTGTCATCATCACGCTCTTAGTGGTGGAACAAACGAATGTTCTGCTCCACAAAGGTGATGCCCAACTTCTCGGCCGTGTCGAACACGGGGATGTCGTTTTGGCTGCCGAGGGGAGCGGCGATGTACTTGACGCCCGAGCGGGAGGCGCGGTAGACGTTGTCGGTGAAGGGGAACTGTTTTGATAACGATTAGCACCTGATTTAAAAACACAAGAACGGCAATCAAAACGTACGAAAGCATCACTGGAGACAACGACATCGGTAAGCTTGCCGAGCCACTCGGTCTTCTCCTCCTCAGTGAAGGGAGCAGGGACCTCGTCGAAGAAGCCCTCAAAGGCCTCACGCTCAGGGCCGGACTTGGGGACCTGGCCGCTGACGAGAAGGTCAATGGCGTTGCTCTTGTCGGGGCGCTTGGTGCCCTTCTTCCACTTGATGCCCAGGACACGGGGGTGGAAGCGGAGCCACCAGTTGTCGGCCTTGTCACCGGCCAGACGGGTGCAGTGGATTCTGGACTGCTGGCCAGCGCCGAGGCCAACAACCTGGCCCCTGGCAGCGTAGCAGACAGAGTTGCTCTGGGTGTACTTGAGGGCAATGGTAGCCACGGTCAAGTCGCGCTGGGCGGTCTCGGAGAGGGGACCGGCGTTCTTGGGGGTGATGATGTTGCGGAAGGTCTCGGGGGAGATCTCGACGTCGTTGCGGCCCTGGGCGAGGGTGATGCCGTAGACGGTTCTGGTCTCGGCCTTGGAGGGCTCGAACTCGGGGTCCATCTGGAGGACGAGGTACTTGCCGCCCTTCTTCTTCTTGAGGATCTCAAGAGCAGCGGGCTCGTATCCGGGGGCGATAACACCGTCGGAAACCTCCTTGGAGATGATGCTGGCGGTGGGGACATCGACAATGTCGGAAAGAGCAATCATGTCGCCGAAGCTGCTCATGCGGTCGGCACCTCTGGCGCGGGCATAAGCCTGGGCGAGGCCGGAGGTCTCAATGCCGGGGATATCGTCGACCATGTAGACCTTGCGCTCCTCGGCGGTCAGGGGCTCGCCAATGGCAGCACCGGCGGGAGAGACGTGCTTGAAGCTGGCGGCAGCGGGCTTGCCGAGAGCCTTCTTGAGCTCCTTGACCAAAGGCCAGCTGTTGAGGGCATCGAGAAGGTTGATGTAGCCGGGGGCACCGCCGAGGACCTTGAAGGGAAGCTCACCCTCCTTGACGTAGGCGGAGGCGGGCTTCTGGTGAGGGTTGGCGCCGTAGCGGAGGGGGAGGTACTGGAGGCCGGTGGCATACTGCTTGCGGAAGAACTCGGAGATGGCGGCATCGTAGTCGGCAGTGTGCTCGAAAGCCTTGAGCGCATAGAGCTTTCTGGTCTCCTCCTTGACCTCGCCGGCCTCGAGCTCTCGGAGGAACTCGGCATAGTCCTTGGGGTCGCTGAGGATGGTGACACGAGAGTGGTTCTTGGCCGCAGCGCGGATCAGAGTAACACCGCCGATATCGATCTCCTCGACCGCCTCGGGAACGGTGACATTGATCTTGGCAACGGTGTCCTTGAAGGGGTACAGGTTGCAGATGACATAGTCGACCTTGTCAATGTTTTGCTCGGCAAGGTCCTTCTCGTCCGAACCGAGGTTGCGGGCCAGGATGCCGGCGTGAACGGCGGGGTGGAGGGTCTTGACACGGCCACCGAGCATCTCAGGGGCCTTGGTGATGGCAGAGATGTCCCTGTACGAGGGCAAGACATACTATCAGTAACCTTCCTCCTAATAATGACTCACCCACGAAGCCGAAGCTGGGTGACCGATCTCGAAGGACAAGAAGGTAAGGGAGCACTCACTCAACAGGGAAACCAGACTCCCTGATCATCTTGGAAGTGCCGCCCGAGGCGAGGATGCGCACATTGTTCTGGACAAGGCCCTTGGCCAGGTCCAACAGTCCCGTCTTGTCATAGACAGAGACAATGGCAATTCTTTGGGAGTCGGCCATGGTGACTAGAGTGTAATGTTGCGCGGGGCAATCTGTAAGTCGGGTAAGAAACCAAAAGGTTTGTAGAGTCAGTCAAAACTGTTTCTTTTTCTGATCATGTATGACGTGACATGTGTCACTCTCTTCCACCACCCAAAGAAAAAGGAGCGCAAAGCTTACCAGTTTGTATTTTCTCTACCACTCTCTTGATGTTACAAAGAAACAGAAGAAGAAGAAGAAGAAGAAGAAGAAGAAAAAAAAGAGTCAATCACACCATGCAGTCTCGCCTCGTCTGGAGGGGTCTAATAATATTTTTTTGCGACACCCTCCCCCCTCCCCTTCCGTCACTCCCCTATCAAACGCTAATGGAGGGGTAGCTACGGGGTGCAATCTGCCCCACGATTCGCCGTGATCGGGCATGTCCCCACAGCTGAAGCAACGGGAGTGCATCCACTAGACTTACCTAATTGCCGGCCTAGTCTCCATCCGACTGTGGGCTGGTATAAAAATCTCTTGCTGTGCCATTTTCCACATGGCGTGTCTCTTTCATCTTCAGCCTGTTTTGGTGGTGATATCTTGCCACCAATACATCTGTCTATCGATATGGAGTTGGGCTGTGGATGATAGGTACCTAGCTTCAGGAAGCTCTTCAATTGATCAACCTCAATTGAAGCTTCCTTCCCTGTTGTTTGGGAGCTGGAGCAACCTACCCACTGCCCGACGGCCAGCCAACACTCTGCAAGCGGACCGACGCGCAGCTGTGTTGACTGTCAACAGTCCACGCGCCTGGTCAGAGAGGCCCTTCATATACCAATGCTCTGGAGCAAGCTTTCGCCCTTCGGGGCATTTGGTCAATTTGTAAGTTTAGCTCACTGGTCTGCTTCTGACTTTGCAAATAAACTAACATCCCCTCCAGGAAACGATACAGAGAAGATTAGCATGGCCCCTGCACTAAGGATGACACGCTACTCAAAGAGATGCTAAACAATTTTTTTGGCATTTTTATGTCTCCGATATGTTCAGCAATCGCCTCAAGATTCCCTTTCAGAGGCCAGGTACGTGGTTGACGTGGAGGAGGTCAAGCGTTCGACTCCCGCCTGGGTCGTCCTGCTTTCGCTTTTTTCCCCCCCCCAAGTTCAACTTTTGCTCCCAGTGATTTCAACACCACGGCATTAGTGTGTACAGCTCTGAGCAACTTCCCGTACTCTTTTAGCTGAAGGATAATTCTTCGTGCCAAGAAAAAAACCCCATGCCTTGCTATTACCAAACACCTCTGTTCTTTTCCACATAGACTCAAGGTGCATGAAAGCCGGGCAACATCCCCATTCTTCTTCAAATAGGATCTTGCTATTTAGCATCATCAGAAAAATACAAAAGAATACCCAGAACTGCATCAACCAACGCCTCCCAAATGCCTTGTTATTTTATTCCATGAAAACTTGATTTCCACAAACGCCCTCACAAATATCCAAAGAGAAACCACCACCTTTCCCCACGCATTGGATCAAGCTCAATCCTGATACAACCGTCCCAGCAACCCCTTCTCCCCCACCCCCCTCTTCTCCTCATCCTCCGCAATCTTCAAAATCAGCTCCCCAAACAAGCCATTGGCCCAGCCGAACCAGCTCCTCGTAAAGTCAAACTCGCGCCACGCGTTCACCGTCTCATGAATGACACCAGCCCCCGAAGTCGAGTTGAGCACCATCAGCATCTGCTCCCCAACCACCTTCTCCCTCTCCTCATCCGAAAACCCAGAAAGATCCTCAAACGCCGTCAGCGCAGCCACCGTGGCCGCCATCGGCCACCCCTTTCCAGGCCCAAGATGAGGACCACCGACAGCCGAAAGCGCAGGGCCCTTGGCATAATACGGATTGGCCATGCTCAGGACAAACTTCCTCGTGTTTTGATAAATCTTGGCGTAGTCGTGCTTGGCTTCCTCGCCCTTGTCCTTCTCGGCAGAGTTCTTCTCGATCGTGCCGTTGCGCGCCCCGAGGTTCTTGTTGACCGACTTGACCATGCGGGAGGTCGTCGAGTCGGCCTTGGTGTTGGTGTAATTCCACAAGGGAAAGGCCAGGAGGGACGGGACGTTGGCATCATCCATCAAGTTGGCACCGCCATAGCCATCGACTTCGTACGCAAAGATCTCGCCAAAGTCTCGGTGCTGCACAACGGCGTCTTTGGCAATACCGTGGCGGATCGTCTTGGCCAGCTTGCGCATCTCCGTCGTAAGGTTGGCGGCCTTTGGGTTGAGTTTCTGGTCGGCAAGACCCTCCATGATCACCGACGCCTGCTCGAGGTACGCTGCGAACATCATGTTGCTGGGGGTCAAGAGCTGGAAAATGCAGGCGTCATCGCTGGGCCTGAAGGCAGATCGAACCATGCCGTTCTCCTTGACGGGGTTTCCGAGGCCGTCGTTGGTCAGGGTCTCGGAGCCACGGTTGGTATAACCGGTAAACGTCCAGGCCGAAGGCAAAACATGCCCCTCCTCGTCGTATGTGCCGAGGCGCATGGCGGCCGAAGCATCAACAGCTGCCTCGACGGCCTCAACCCAGGAGTACTTGGAGAAGAACTTGAGGTCGTCGGTCCGAGTATAGTAGGCGGCGCTGATTTGGAGGAAGGAAGCCAAGCTATCCAGCTCCCACTTGCAGTCAAACACCAACTTGGGGTTGTAAGGAGGCTGAGGGTTGTTCTGGTGATAAGCGCCATTGATCGTCGGTGAAATGCCACTCTCAGGAGGTGGCTGGAACGAGTGACAGTAGGGCGAGATGACGATATATCGAGAGTGAGAGTTGATCAACCCACGCCACAGACTGGCCAGAGAATCAAACTTCTCCGACGGCTCCAGCAACGGCAGATACGAATAAATCTGACTGGCAGAGTCCCGGAGCCACATGGCGTCGATATCACCCGTGATCACATACGTGAGCTCCTCATCCGTCACGGTCTGCTCCTCCGACCCTTCCTCTGTCTTGTTGGCATACCCGCGCCACTTGACCATGGTATCGAGGGTGTTCGGGTAGCTGTTTTCGAACAGGCGGTAGAGATCCGGGTCCTTGATCACCTTCTTCATGCGCTCGAGCAGAGCTTCCAGGGCCGGCAGCCGGAAAGTCCTGCATTCAGGGGGCGGGCGCACAAATGGGAACTTGCGCTTGCCTTCAGAATGTGGCCCTGGCTTCTGTCTCTGCAGCTTCTCGAACCCGACACATTCAACCTTGGATGTAGCAGCTGGCCCGGCCTCTTCGGTGGTCGCGAATTGGTTCCCAAAATCCGCCAGCCCGACGTCGCTATCATCATCTGCTGAAGGGACCTTGGTGGTCTCGGGTTTCGTAGGCGTGGCTCCATGCTCCTCGGTCACATCGTCTTCGCGCTCGGGAGAGTCTGCTGGGTTCGTGTTTGGGTGTGTTACTTGACCGTCGTGATGGTGAGGGGTAGCATGTTCGGGAACCTTTGGAGGGTGCAGATCTAGGGCCTCCTGTCGGGGCGTGGCTATCGGGGACTGGTATCCAAGCCAGAATATGACAACCGTCAAGAGGAGAGCAATACCGATGACTCTCCCCCGCCGGTTCCCAGTGAGAAATGGGACGACCATGGTGTCTTCAGATGGCCGGTTGGACAGTTGTCCACGACCAAGTGGTGGTTGAACAAATTATCCAATTCAGTGAGTGGCATGTAACGATATCGCAATGTGATCACCAGAAGCCAAAGTACACAAGAATCACCGCAAAAGCAGTTGAAGCAGACGAGGCAGAAACATTGGATTGTGGCAAAAGAAAAGAAAACAACCCCAAGTTTCCTGTCAGGTCCCAAAATTCCCAGAAAGGGAGCAAAGTCACGACCCGGCTGTTCATCGCACCTTGCTGTCCAGGCAGGTGCTTGGCGAGGCCTTCTTCTGGCCACTTACAGGCTTGGGAATGGCACAAGCTGTGGGTTGGGCCAATAAGCTGCAGTGGCCCAGAGGCAGGGATGTCCAGCCCGACTCTGACCCCTGAACCACAGCGGCCGTTGGAGATGCCGAGTGCCGATTTCTGTGATAGCCTCATTCTTAGACAGCACTTGAACCCAGCTGTTTCTCACCAAAGTGAACTTTGATACTCAGAGTTGTGGAAAGAGTCTTCCCAACATTTACTTTCAACTTGTTTTGATCTTGACGAGTAAGTACTCACGGGTACAAGTATGAACCGTTCATGCATACAGCAAACTGCTCGAGTGCCCCGCGATTCGGATGGAACCTTGCACCACATGGCACAACAGAAATGTCGGATGAATTATATTGCTTCTATATCGTCTTCCTTTCTCTAGATTACGCAGAGAACCGTAGCCTGTTGTTTGTCTATCCTATCAAAACAAAAACCCCTTCTTGTTGTTGCCGGGTATTACTGTCCTCCAAAGCTATATCTTCTTCCCGTTATAAGAATCTCATGGAGACAAGTCCTCACTGCTGCTAGACTGTAATTCCTCTTCTTGAGCATCCGTCTCTTCCTTCTTCTTCCTCGGCTCCCAAGCTGGAACATCCTCACAGCCCTTTGGAACCTGACAAATATCCCTCACGTCACACGTCTTCCACAACACCTCCTTCACCTCCTTAAACACCTGTTCCGGCGCATCCATCGCCCAAATCACATCCAAATGCTCATATTCCGGAATCACTTTCTGATGAACAACCTCCACATGCGGCTCCCTCCCCCTCTCGAACCGTCTCAACAACTTATGCCCATCCACCAAATCATCACTCCCCGCCACCCACAGCGCAAAAGGGGGCACCTTCTCATTATACCAAGCCGTGCTCCCCTTCTTCTTTCCCCTCTTTTTCTTCTCTCCCCCATCCATATCCCTATCCACCTCCTCCAGCACCCTATCATCCTCCCCATCCTCCCTCTCCTCGGCCCTCCACTCCTCCTTCGTGCTCAGTATACACTTGTGCTTCGCAAAACACTCCCTCCCCAACCACCACCTCATACTCTCACTACTCACATAAACCGGCGCAAACCTAAACATCCTATCCCTCAACCCCCTATCCCACCTCTTGTCGCTCCAGTTAAACAAGAACCCAAAAACCTTGTACCCCAACCACCCGTACACCCTCCCATCCAGCCGCTTGTGCATCTCCATCATGAACGGAATAAACGCATGAATCCCAAACATGACCCGAAAAAACCCCGGGCTAATCACCCTCATAAACTTGAAGTACATCTTCCCAATCAGCGGCCCCGCATACGCCGCCGGCGCCAGCCCGCAAAACACCGTGATCCTCTCCCCCAGCTCCGGCCGCTGCTCCTTCGCCAGCGCCACCAGCGCCTGCGTCGTCCCCTGCGAGTGGCACACCAGCCCGACCCTGCCAAACCCCGTCTCGTAGCACACCCGGCTGACCAGCGCCGGCAGGTCAAACACCCCCATCTGCCTGATATTCCACGCCCACATCCTCGGGTCGGCACACTCCAGAAGCGTGTGCCTGGGCGCGAACCCGCACCGGTTGTTCCCCAACCAAACGTCATATCCCGCCTTGGCGAGCAAAAAGGCCAGCGAGTCCTCGTCGTTGACGCAGTACGCGCCCGAAGACTGCAGCAGCCCGTGCATCAACAGCACCGGAAACTTCACCGGCTTGTCACCACAGGCAGCAGATAAGGGTTTGCGAGGAGGGGTAAACGTCTCCGGGCCGCGATGGGCACGTTCCGAAGCCGGCAAGGGGGTGCGTTGCTGCTCATTTGGATCATACACATGCCACAAGTCAATCAAGAACCCGTCTTCGGTCTGGACTTCAAAAGCCTCGATGTCGAGGCCGACTCTCCTGGCGTAGTACGCCGGGTCGCACACCAACGGGTCGGGCCCGCCTTCGGTGGGGGGGTAGGGGGTTTTCTCCCGCGTCGGGCGGTGGCCGGATGATGTCCAGGCTTCTTCTTGCTCCTTGCGGAGTTTCTCCCGGCGGAGTTCCTCGCTGTAAAAGGGGCGGGAGGCGTCTGGGTTGCCAAAGGTCGCCAGTTGCCAGAGGTGTCGGATCGAAGGGCCGATGGAGGTGAACAAGGCGCCGAGGACGATGACGGCTAAAAAGGCAAGGGAGAGAAAGAAGGAGGTGACTCGGAAAATGAGGCATTGGACGTGGGTCAGGAAGGAAGGGGGGCCGTATAAGGGTAAGGGGGGGAATAAGGGGTTGGTGTGAGACGGTGGCATTGACCTCTTAAGGCTGGCGTCGGTTGATTTTTTGGAGGAGGAGGGGGAGCCATTTTGCTGGGAGAGGGCGATGGCTTTTTCTTCGTTTGGGGATTGGACTGTGTGGTGGTGGGTTGGTTCTAGCTGTGTTTCGAGTTCTTCCCGCAAAACGTTGAGTTTGTGAGCTTCTTGTACTGGTACGGTTGGGAGGCGGTGGCCGTCGGCTGTTACTATTACGGTGTCGTGGGGTGTGACGAATTGGGCCTCGACGGCGATGGCGTCGTGGTTGCCTTCTTCTGGGGGGAGGAGAGAGAGCTTTTCGGACTGCTCGGCGAACTCGATGGCTGTTTTGGCGAGTTCATTCTCGTCGATGGCGCCTGGGGAGGACTGGGTGAGGGTTGATTGGACACCCATGGCTGGACGTGTATGGTATATATTGCAGATAGTATACAGATTAAATCGATTCAAATAGAAATGGTGTCGAGATATTAGGGGTATCTGGCGTCTAGATCTTGAAGTAACCGCGTCTCACAAAAAAAAAAAAACATCAATGACTTCTGGCATGCTATACTTCGTCCCGCATGCCAGACGTCATTGTGGCTGCGGCAGGAAGGCAGTTACTAATGGGGGACAAAACAGTCTCGTTCCGGAGATAAGAATCAAGAAGAAAAACAGCCACTGTCGACAAGACTTTCCCTCTTGCGATCAAACTGAAAAGGATAACCCATCTACATCGACCAAGACGCAGGATCACAACCAAGCTTCTTGTCATAGGTGACCTGGAAGATGGATGTTGAGAGAAAATACCCCCTGCGTCACCATGCAGCTGGGAGCATGGGTGTGGTGGTTGACAGGGCGTTGCTATTGGCTTAGGCCTGCTTTTAGCATGTGAAGATCGTTCAAGACAGTGGGGCTCTGCTGGTCGGTTGACAGCACAAACCCTGGACTTGGGACTTTGGATGAACCGTCACCTAACAACACCTGGAAAATATTTCCCACATGGACGACGAGGAACCTGACGATCAGAGGGTATTATAAGAAAGATAGGCATAGATGCTGTGCATATGAGACAAGTGGAACAGCAGGTATCAGTACAACATTGGAGATCTGGTAGGTTGGATTAACAACCAAGAGCAAGACATACAACCAACAGTCAATTGTGGATGGGAGATAAACTTCAGTCTAGTCGTTACCGAAGGACCATCCATAGTAAGAAGAACTTATAACTCTACACTACAGCACACCATGATAACTAACCATTCTGTCCTAGTAGACGTTACTGGTGTAGAGTATCCAGAAGCAAAAGGGTTAGGGTTAAACTAGTCCCGGCTGGGTAAGCGGATCCGCGAATAGGCGATGGCCATATGCCGAGGTGAAAGGAAGCCGAAGCCACCACAGCTGGGTCGGGTCACCACCAAATGGCGGGTCTACTTTCGCGCTGAGAGCTCCCCATCACTTGATCTACAATGCTTTAAACCCCCAGATAGGCATTGGGTGTTCTTAATCAGCAGTTGCACTGTTCTGCTACTTGTTCGATTGTCGAGTCTACCATTCATTTTCCTGAACAATCTCCCAGGAGGGAATGGGCTTGTAAACCCAACCACATACTCTTCACACCTACCCTACCGTTTATGTACCTTGCTGGACTACCACACTACGCGACGCTCAAAAGTGTTTAAATCAACAACAACGTCGCACCGCGCGAGATTCCAACCATGGCAGCTTCAGAAGTGAGCTCAGCTGTGCGGGCGCACAAGAGACGGGTCCGGAGACGCAGACAGGACAAGGCAGCGCTGGCGGCGCGTTTGGTGCTGGATGACCATGTCAAGAGCGACGTGGGCATTGTGTCGGAGGACTTGTATGCAGAGCTATTCCCACACTTGCAGCATGGTAGGTTACCTTTTTCTTTATATGTTGAACATGGCAACCTAGAGACCCAATGCTAACATTGTCTACTGCAAAGCCCACGAAGACCAAGACCAAGCCCTGAACGCCCCCCCTTTCGTCCATGTTGCCATTGCCCCCTGGGCGCCGAACCACACCCCCGAGGCCATCAACTGGTCGATAGTCCCCGTAACCAAATCCTCCGCCCTCGCTCCCAACACCGTCCAGTTCGCCCCCTCGTCGCTCGCTCTCCAGTCCTTCGCCGTGAACCTCAAGCAAGTTGCGCCTTCGCGACTGTCGAGCCACAGCAGAAGTGGCATCGAGATCCTAGTCCTAGACGTCACCGCAATCGCTCTCGACACCGTGTTTGTGAGCTTGGAGGGAGAGCTGGCCAAAAGACTAGAAAATGGCGAGGGCACCTTCTTCCGAGACCACCCCCCCAACGGAAAGGGCAAGGCCTCCTCCGTAGGCGCAACAACAACAACCCCCGAGGACCGTCTCACAGCCGCATTGCGGACCGCACTCAACACGCTAAAGGTGGTCCATACCGGGGACATGTTCCCGCTGCCGCTGCCCCCCCATCCCGTCACGCACATCCCGCCCAATCCCGGAAAGATTACTCTCTGCGAGCCCGTCGGCCAGGGCATTCTCGCGCCAACCACCAAGATCATTGTCTCTCGCGGCAGGATTCACTCCAAGCACAACCGCTCTTCGCCACCGATGCCAAGCTCCCGGATCAATGGCGTCACCGAAGAGGATGAGGACACATCGAATGACCAGTTCTACTCCGCAGCCGAAGAAGGCGCTCGGACAGACGCCCGGGGTGTGGACGACGGGGACACCGAGACGGAGATGGAGGAGCAAGAAGAGGAGGAAGAAGAAGAGGAGGACGCACTGTCGGACGACTCAATGGACGACATGATTTCCCTCCAAGCACCGAGCTTGACGTCCGCCATCACCAGCGGGATAGGCACACCCACCACCATCGGAGGAAGAGGTCGCAAGGCCAACGGCATGAGCAGCGCCGTCTCTGTCTTCTCCAGCTTCACGGCCACGACAGCCAGACCAGACCGACCGCGGGGACGTCTTTTTAAGGCCCAGGGCCTGGTCCAGCCCATCCCCCCCGAGGTCCTCCACCCTAAACCCACCCCCGAAGACGACGAAGAAGCGCGCATCTACGTCGACGTGAGGGACCTCCCTCGAATCGGGTGTTTCTCCGGGGACTGGGTCCGTGTCGAGGCATCTCAGGAACCACCATCCAACGGCTTTGGGGCGTTTGGTCTGGGGAGCTTTGTCGATCCCAACCCGGATGAGATCCACTGGAGACCGGCGAGGGTGTACGGCTTGCCAGAGGGGTACTCTTCCCGGCCAGTGGCTAGGGTGCCGAGCTCGAAGCACGACGGGAGGAGGATGTCGTTTTTTGAGTCGCAGGTGCAGAAGCCGAGCAGCCCGGGGGTGTACGCCTCGCCGATCATGCTGGCCAACCTGGAGGGGCCGCCTTATTTGAGGCTGTCGCCTATCAAACGGGCTGGGGGGGGAGGAGGAGGAGCGCATGCTGGGATCAAGGGGGGAAAGACACAAGGGGTGACGGCACCGCTTCAGCCGCCGGTGGCGAGGGAGGTGATCTTGCAGCATGTTAGGACGCCGGTGGCGGTGGAGAGGGATGTGCAGACTGCTGTGATGGCGGGGTTGAAGTTTTGGTTTGAGAGGAGGTTGAGGGTGATCAAGACGGGGGATTTGATCGCCGTGCCGATTGACACCCAGCTGGGGAGGACGCTGCAGGAGACGACGGCGGCGGGGGAGGACTCGGCCGTGGAGGATGTGCTGGGGTTGATTGCCTCCAAGAGGACGGATCACAATCTCAAGTATGACGAGGTTGCCTGGTTCAAGGTCGGGCATGTTTCTGCTGCCAAGCAACAGGAGGTCACGGAGGCGACCGAGGAAGAGGAGGAGGAGGACCCTTGGGGGGGTGTGGCTTGTGTGGATATTTCGCTGGCGCATCTGGAGCAGACCGGGTCGACTACCAGTCGGATTCCGGGGATCACCACCAGCACGTGGAGGTACTATCTCGGCATCGACAAGTTGCCAAAGCAGCCATCCCACGCCAGCCCGTTGGTCCTCGAGCCAGAAAGAACGACTATTTCCCCTCTGAGGAGAAAGCTGCGGGAGCTCATGGCTGCTGCCACCAGCAAGCCGGCTCTCCACCTCAAGATGCCGCCCGTGGCCATCCTCCTCGTTTCCACCCAGCGCAGCATAGGCAAAGCCTTTACCGCCTCCCAAGCCTGCGCTGATATCGGCCTGCACACCTTCACCGTGGACGCCTACGACATTGTCAACGACGCCGGCGCGGGCGGGTCCGACGTCAAGACAGCGGGGTTTTTGACCTCGAGAGCGGAAAGAGCCATGAGCTGCGGTCGGGACTGCTGCGCGCTGTTGGTCAGACACATTGAAGCTCTGACGGCGGACAGGATGGTGACGAGCATCAAGGAGGTGCTTCAGGACGCGAGGGTCTTGATTGCGACCACGACCGAGGTGGAGAAGGTGCCTGATGGGATCAGGGCGCTGTTTACACACGAGCTGGAGATGACGGCGCCCGACGAGGGGGAACGTGAGGGGATCCTGAGGACGATTCTGGACAGCCAAGGGGTGGCGCTGGATCCCGAGGTGGAGCTCAGCGGGATCGCGCTCAAGACGGCGGCGTTGGTGGCGGGGGATCTGGTCGATGTCGTGGAGAGGGCGTTGGTTGCGCAAAAGGCCAGGCTGGAGGCGTTGTCGGCCAGGGCGTCTGGTAACAGTGAAGGGGGGGTGCCCGTCACGGTCAGGGACGTGAGGGTGGCTGGTGGGCCGGCAGCGCAGGGGCTGACAAAGTCGGACTTTGAGGTTGCGGTGGAGGCGGCGAGGAAGAACTTTGCGGATGCGATTGGGGCGCCCAAGATCCCGAACGTGACGTGGGATGATGTGGGCGGGCTGAATAACGTGAAGGAAGCGGTGACGGAGACGATTCAGCTGCCGCTGGAGAGGCCGGAGTTGTTTGCCAAGGGGATGAAGAAACGGTCTGGCATCCTGTTTTATGGCCCTCCCGGCACGGGCAAGACTCTTTTGGCCAAGGCGATTGCTACCGAGTACAGTCTGAACTTTTTCAGCGTCAAGGGGCCCGAGTTGTTGAATATGTACATTGGTGAGTCGGAAGCCAATGTGAGGAGGGTGTTTCAGCGGGCGAGGGACGCGAGGCCGTGTGTGGTCTTCTTTGACGAGTTGGACTCGGTGGCACCCAAGAGAGGCAACCAGGGTGATAGTGGTGGTGTGATGGATCGGATTGTCAGTCAGTTGCTGGCGGAGCTGGACGGGATGAGCGGGGGGGATGAGGATGCGGGAGGGGTTTTCGTCGTGGGAGCGACGAACAGGCCGGACTTGTTGGACCAGGCGTTGCTGCGGCCGGGGAGGTTTGACAAGATGCTTTATCTGGGGGTGTCGGACACGCATGAGAAGCAGATGAAGATTATGGAGGCTTTGACGAGGAAGTATGTCACCAACCCCCCCCCCCCCCCTTCCTTTCTTTTTTGTTTACTGTTTTTACTAACGAATGATGATGTGATAGATTCACCCTCCACCCCTCCGTCTCCCTCCGCAACGTGGCCGAACGGTTGCCCTTCACCTACACCGGCGCCGATTTCTACGCCCTCTGCTCGGACGCCATGCTCAAGGCCGTCACCCGCCAGGCTACGCTCGTCGACAAGAAGGTCAAGGCCATCAACACGGAGCGGCAGGCGCAGAACCAGCCCGAGATCACGACGGCTTACTTTTTTGATCACTTCGCCACCAAGGAAGACGTCGCGGTCATGGTCACGGAGCAGGACTTTCTTGACGCGCACAGCGAGCTTATTCCTAGCGTTAGCGCCGGGGAGCTGGAGCATTATGAAAAGGTTAGGGCCACGTTTGAGGGGGTCAAGGATAAGAAGGAGACAGCCCAACAGCAGCAGCAGCAGCAGCAGCAGAATGGGAGGTTGACGGTGGGGAAGAGGAGTGCCAGTGGGGGGAGCAATAGGAGTGTGGTTGTGCACAGGGGTAAAGGGAAGGGGAAGGGGAAGGCGGTGGCGACGGGGAGTGAGGAGGATGAGTATGATGATGGTGAAGGGGTGAATGGCGGTGGGTATAGGGATAAGGGCAAGGGGAAGGCGGTTGATGTTGGCGGCGGTGGTGGTGCGCCGTTTGGGGGCCAGGGACAGGATGACGATGAGGGTTTGTATGATTGATTCAGAGGAAATCATTTGTTTTATATTGTATGTACAGATGGGGTTATAAATGGGAGATAATACATGTTGCCTGATTCAGTACCAGCGAAATTTATTTGTAGTCATCAACTCAAAAAGCATCTGAAATTGAAAAGTGAACCAGCATATACGCCATGCAGGCAGGCAGGCAGGCCTAACTACAGTTACAACAAAAAACCACCTAGTTAAACCGAGACTATCAAACAACCTCAAAAGAACCCCTCTCCAAATTTCCCAACACATTATCAACCAACCAACCAAAACATTTCCACTAAACTTTTACTTCTTCTCCTCCTCCTCCTCAGCCTTCTTCTTCCCCTCTGGCTTGTCTTTTTCTTCCTCCTCCTCACTACTACTAACCTCCTCAATCGTCTCCGCCCTCTCCACCGCCTCAATCTCCTCCTTGCTCGCCCTCTCCACCGGGCTCCCGTGCAAGTTCGTCACGGGCGGGTCCACATCCTTTGGCACAACCCCCCCCTTCCAGCTCGTCGTCGTAGGACTCTGCACACTAGCAGCCTCGATCGTCTTTGCCCCGGAGCTCTTCCACCCCGTGCTCGTAGGCGATTGCAACCCCGCCGCCGTTGCCGCCGCCGTTGTCTCCACCTCCTCCTTTTTAACCTCCCCCCCCTCCGACGACTCCTGCACCTTGGCGCTCGCAGCAGCAGCCTTGCTCCTCAGCGAGTCCAGCTGGATCTTTTTCGCTTTTTGGGCCGCTTCCTCCACAATGGACCGTATCGGCAACGAGGCCGGGTGCTGCGGGGCCGGGGTGGTGGCCTTGACCAGGTTCTGGGGCGCGACGGGGGGCAGTGGGGGCTTGGACGTCGTGACGGGCTTCTGGACGACGGGGGGCGGCGCGGCGGATCGGGAGGGGATGGTGAAGTCGTCGTGGTAGATCTTGACGTGCTGTTTGAGCTCGCCGTATTCGTTCCACTCTTCGATTTCTACTAGGTCCTATTGGCGGTGGGGGGGGTTGTGTTAGTATATTGGGAAGGGGGCAAGGGGGGAGAAAGGGGGAACAACATACGCCGAGGACAAAGCCTTCTTGGACTAGGCCGGGGATTTTTCTCTGGCGGCCCGAGGCGTCTTTGCCTGCGCGGCGGCCCCAGAGCATGCGCGCCTTGTCGTCGACGGCGATGTCGATTGCTTTGAAGGGGACGCGGTTGGCGCGGAGGATGGTCTCGAGGCGGGAGGTGGCGGTGACGATGTGGGAGGAGCCGGCCGTGAGGGAGGTGTAGATGTAGAGGGCGGGATCGGTTGAGTAGGTCTGCGGTGCTGCTGCTGGCGCCGCGGCTGGGGTGCTGCTTTCGGAGGCCATGATGGGGGGGGTTGTTTGTGGTTGGTGGTTGGTGGTTGATGGTGATGTTTGTCTCGCTGTGATAGCTACCGAGCAGCAGCAAGGGGGGTGGGGGGGGGGAAGCTTCTTTGTTTGGTTGGGCGATGTTGTTTATAACAGGTATGGGAGATGATGCAATTAGACCAACTCTCGGTTGTTGCGGCCCCAGGCACAAGGGGGTTCGATCGGGTCGGGGGTCGTGTTGATCGAAGGGGTCCTGAGCTACTGCGGGGTACGCAAAGTGGAGGAGGGGTAAGATGACGGTTTGCGTCAACGTCAACAACAGTACAGTGTTCTGTAAAGCTCAAGAGACGATGTTTCCTTTAGGTTACAAGGTGAACCCCTTGAAGACGCTCGGGTCGCAAAAAACACAAGAAAAATTGCCAAAGAAAGAAGGCTCAAACCTGAGGTTGTCAGAACGGATGGGATGAAACGAGGGGTCCAACGGAAACCCCGCGATAGGACGGCATGAGATCCGAGAGCTTCACCTGCCGCATGCCTCGCTCGGGGTCTCAAGCCACATCGAGATTGATTGTTTACTTTGGCTGCCGTTTGCATCTCACGAGCCATCGCCAAAGCCTCTGAATGGACACTGAGAACACCGGTTCTTTGATGCAGCCGTGATAGCAAGCTTCCACCAGCAAACAACCAGCTCGTATCCGAGACCAAGACTATGGCCTTCTCATCAGAGAATGACAGGATAAGCTCTTGTGATGCTTGTTGGTGACCATGGCTGCATAACGGGCAGTTAGCTTATCTCAAGACAAAGAAGTGCTGCAGGAGCTCAAAGAAGTTGAATGCCTCGATAGTTGTAGCTGCATGTTGTCCCTTGCCAGAACCGGCACTTCCGCTGGCGATGATGAGGTTATATAGCCTACCAGTATGGCTGTGAGTTGTGAGATGGACTAGGAGATAACTGGCAAGTCCATGTGCCATCTCCAGTCGGCCTCTTCTCCAATCTGATAATGTGTTTAATCGGCTTCCTGATACCCGCCCTCGGCCCTCGAAAAAGATCACGAAAGCACAAACCCAAGTCGAAAAAAAGACATTATCAAACATACGACGACCTTGAAAAACCATGGCCGTCATGTCAAGACACCAACGAATACAGAGACCTAGCGCTAGTAGCTGACTACACCGAGCCACGCATGTATGCAACACTCGAAGACGACTTTTTGGCATATGAGCAAATCCGACAAAAGGAACGTGTGCGACTGCTTGGCCAAATCGAAGAGGAGATGGACAGGCTGCAGAGGGAATATGACAGGAGGCAGTTATTCGAAGCCAGTCTTCCGAGAGCAGAGCAAAAAGTACTGGTTGAGCAAGACAGGCGCGTGACCAGCAACGATGCCGCGTACTACTACCAGGATACTCCCGCCTGTCATTGCTATGTCTGCCACAACATTCGACGATACGACAGACAATAATTTTAGCCAACAGCATCCGATTCTGGACGTCATTTGACCGGCGTGGTGGAAACAAGACCGGAGGCCGGAACCGGACCATCGGATGCGGAGGGATCGTGGGTCTTTCCGGCCTCGAGAGCGGCCTTCTTCCCTGACAGCCGGAGTTCGGATGGGATGATGAATTTCGGATGATTCTTTGTTGTGCTCCGTTGGTTGTCGGGGAGGGATTTCCGGTGTGTATCAGGAAGCCCTTGCTGCAGATTTCTTGGGACGGGCGCGGAGTCAGGGTCTGGCTGGGTTCAGGAGAAATTGGAAGGGATGTCGGCTTATAACCCCTCATGATAGCTTCGTTTCTGCTCATTGTTATCAACAAGAACCATGTCATCTCCTTCCTGATTCTGGAGTCTTGACCCCAGATCTCGGTGGACCTGCATTTTAAACGGAGATTGAAAGGGGGGATCTTGGGCAAGTGGTTGCCCGTGGGTGCCCCCTGTTGGAGTTCCACCAGCGAAATAACCTTCTGCCAAGACCCTCTGGCCGTGGCCCATGGGCACGGATGGCCATCGCGGCTCGAATTCCCATCTTCAATCAAGCCACTTTAATTTGACGCTGGGTTTCAGGCCCATGACGTTGCCGTCTTTTCTGCGTCTTTTCCATGCGGGGAACCGATTCATCAAGAAGATTCTCGACTGCATGTCGTGATTCTGGAAGCGGTGGTGAGATGAAGACGACGTGGGAATCCGTTTATACGACAGCAACAACTCCAATAAGCATGTTGTGCGCGTACGCAATCTGCCCTGGAGGTCGCACAACTGCCGGTGAATGGCTACCCATTAGCTAACGGCCAGACGGAAGGCCTGTTGGGGCCGGCTGACTTGGACACTTGGAGGATTTCCTTCCCGCGTTTTCTAGAGTCTGGTAGGCCGATGAGGCGGAATCTATTTATTCGGCGTTTCTCTCGGCTGCCTGTGGCGGTGTCGATTCCCTCGTCCCTCTCCTACATACTCTCCGAATATGTCGCAACATCTCGATCGAGTGACGAGCAGTGGTGGTGTGGTGGTGGTGTGGTGATGTCAGGCTGACTGATTATGAGCAATATTCTTTAAAAATTCTGCAGTTTTCCTGCATGTTGAAAGCGACGTGGCAAGCCTCTGGAGGTGTCAAGACTGAGTGAGTTGTTGATCGTCGGGCCAAGCCGTCGACCGTTCTCTTGGGCAAGGATGGTAACGCTGCCAAGCGGGAGGTCCACCTCGTCCAAACTGGTTGGCTGCCGTTGACGTTCCCCTGTCTGTTCCTGCATATGGGATGACACGCAGCCAATGGGAGGCCCTCGCTTGGGCAACTGCAAGGTACGCGGCACTCGTCCGACCAGGTGTGGCAGAGGCACCAATCCCAGTTGCATCCGCTGGTTGAAGGGCATGAAAGGCCGCCGTGCCTGCTGCTGAGCCTGGGCGCGCCCCCCAGTCGGTAGCCCCCCAGAAATCTCTGCGACACTTCGGGGGGTCTCTAAAAGGGAGCAATCCCACGCCGTTCCATGCTCCGCGTCCCCCTTCCCCTTCTGTTTCCTCTCACCAGCCATCCCAGCTAGCCATCACGCTCTTTTCTGCTTTGCCATCCGGCATCAGCCTTACACTCTTTTAAAACACATTACCCATTACCTATTCGGCTTTCTGACTCGATCGACTTCTTGTCCATTCTTCACTCACCTACCTTACCTTTACAAACACACAACCAAACAAATCAACAAACCGCCAAAATGCAGTTCAAGACCTTCTTCACCGTCCTGGCCGCCGGCCTCACCATGATGGTTGCCGCCGAGGAGGACATCACCACCACCGAGACCTCCACCCTCACCCAGACTCAGACCGTCACCATCACCCAGTGCAACCCAACCATCTCCAACTGCCCCGGCCACACCACCACCTCTGTCGAGACCTCCACCTCCACCCTCACCACCTGGGCCTTCCCCCTCTCCAACTCCACCGTCACCGCCGGTCCCACCGCCTCCTCCAAGTTCACCCTCGTCACCTCCCGCCCGGTCGTCACCCAGACCTCCATCGTCGAGGTCGACGAGCCAACAGGCACCACCCCCTCCCCGGCCGAGTCCAGCGTCGTCGAGGGCGGCGCCGGCGGCCTCCTCGCCTCCCCCGTCACCGTCCTCCTCGGTGTCCTCGGTGCCGGTATCGCTCTCCTCGCTTAAGCAAGACATATATCCTCTCACAAGATATTTGTTTTTCTCTTCAAGCGTTCATGATTTCCTAGAGCCATATACCCCCCTCCCAAATATACCACCGATTTTTATTTTATTTTACACTCGTCCCGCGAATCTGGCCATTTGACGACCCCGCCTCTGAGCTGTTGTGTGATTTGCTTTTTGTTATCTTTCGCTTCTATTCCCAACATATTTGTTCAATCTTTTCTTCTACTGGGGACAGGCAAAAAGTTTGGAGGAATTTTCACACAGGCGGATTAAGATTTAAGGTGGAGGGATGGGGAGAGGGACCGGGAAAGACTTCTTTTGTATTATGCTTGTCGCGTTGTTTTGAGATACCCCAAAGGGAACAGGGGAAAGAAGAGGGGGAGGGGGGGGGAAGGCTACTGGTTGGCGAAAGCTGTTGTTTTTATTTCAAGGTTCGTCAAAACAGTGTGAGAGAGAGAGAGAGAGAGAGAGAGAGAGAGAGAGAGAGAGAGAGAGAGAGAGAGAGAGAGAGAGAGAGAGAGAGAGAGAGAGAGAGAGAGAGAG